>WOGR01003037.1:0-16421 GCA_015342045.1 Leptinotarsa lineolata
AATTATGCCCAAGAAAGGAGAGCCAGGCTATGACAAACTTTATAAATTACGACCCGTTCTGAACGAAATATCTAAAAATTTCATGGACTGCATGGCTCCTTCTAGGGAGTTGGCCATCGATAATCTATGATCAAATTCAAACATTGAAACAGTATCTCCCGAAGAAGCCGATCAAATAGGGCTACAAAGTGTGGATGTTAGCGAATGAAAATGGTTGTCGGAAATTTGAAATTTATACCGGGAAATCCAAGATACGGAAAAAAGCTTGGGTGCTAGGGTGGTGAAAAATATACTAAAAGGAATGGAGGAAAAGCATCACGTCTATTTTGACAATTTTTTTACTAGTGTACAGCTGTTAGAAGACCTCAAGACCAAAAATATCTACGCTTGTGGCACGGTCAACCCAAGCAGAAGATTGCTTCCAAATTTCAAACCTGATAAACTTTTGAAACGTGGAGAATCTCAGATTTCAACATCTGATACACGCCTCGTTGCCATAAAGTGGCGAGACAATCGAAGTGTTCATGTTTTATCTAACTTCCATAATCCTACTAGTATGGGCCAAGTTGATCGAAAAAATAAGGACGGAAGCATTGTTCAAATGTCTTGTCCAAATGCTTTGATAGATTACAACAAAAATATGAATTACGTGGATAAATTCGATCAAAATCTCAATACATAAAAAATTGATCGTAAATCGAAAAAATGGTGGCATCGTATCTTCTTTTATTTAGTGGACAAGGCTGTTGTCAATGCTTTCGTTTTGTATAAGGAATTGGGACTTAGAGATGCTATCAATGAAAGACTTCAGAAGACAGTGTTTTCTCTTGTGGCAAAAAATATCATCAATAGGAAGAGACCATCTTTAATTGCAAGAATTATTGAAATCAAAAAGTCGAAACCACATGTATCTTTCGAAATAAGAACAACCAAGAGCGCCCATCAACCAGAAAGGGCTACAAGATGTCGTTGTGCACATTGCAGCACATCAAGAAAACAAATTCGTACAGATTCGATATGTTCGGTATGTCAAGTGCCACTCTGTTTAGGAAAGAAAAAATCATGTTTTCAAGATTTCCATAACAGACAGTGATGTCCCTTAGTGGGCAGTGGTACCAAGAGACCTTAATCCAAAAAAACTATTCTAACATCATTCGATTATCAGTTCTGTTTATGCTATGCATTTTTTGTGATTTGAAAGTGAATAAAATGGTGTTGCCCCTCCAGGACCTTCTTTTTCTAAAAATTTTTGCCCCTGAAAGAGTTAAGGAGCGCACAATATCGGTTCCCGGGACTATACATGGGATGTTTCTTACCTGCTTAGTGCTTTGTTCACGAGATGGAGCTGTTACTAGTTAACAATATTTCTCTTAGACGAAGGTTTCATACATGCAGTCGTGCCGCGTTAAAATTAATCGAGTTCCAGACATTTTGCTGTTTGGGAAGTACCTTTTCTGAACTGATGAGAGATAATACCTCGAAACAGGTTTGTAGGTGATCCATTTGAATAATTTCGGCATCTGTGAGGTATCTTGCATAAATGTCTGTCGGATATAATTCAATATTCAGCGTGGTATTATCCGAGGAAACAGTTGTTTTCAGGCAGGCATTTACCAGAACGTACGGTGTAGGTAGTTGGGAGAGATGAATATTTTGAGATTTTATTTCATAATTTGAAAAAAATTAAACATCGACTAGAACAATAAAATGAAAATAATGGAAGAACTGGAACCTCTGGCGTAGCGCAGAATAACTCTAAAACAAGGAGGCACTCAATACTAGAACTGCAACACTTTTCTCGACGAGCGTTTCGCCAACTAAGTCGTCGTCTTCAGGAGATGAAGTTGTTGCCGTTCTGGTTTTTGGGAAGAGTGCTTGTTTTTTGAACAATGAAAATAAAACACTGTGAAATCGGTTCAACTAATCAATAATTTACTTGAGATACAATACATAAACAAGCCCTAAGTGAATCTAAAATAAACATCCTTTTTAAACAAGTCTCAAAATAAAAAAAGGTTTTCGATATAAGCAGCAAGACTATGGTAACCATAGTATGTATATAATTATTAGCACTAAAACACATGATATGCAGTAAATTTGACTAAACACTAATTAGAAACTATTTTCAGCTTGCATTATTTTCTGGTGAATTAAAAGAGTATATAAATTAGTAACATAAATATTATATGAATATAATACTCCTCTTCATATTTAGACAATTGGCAAATGTGACAAACTTATCTACTAACAGACAATCAATATTTGAAAATACTTTATAGATGATACTCTGTTTGGTCCCTTAATGTTTTTTTTATATAACTAGAGCACTTCCATCATTATTGCTAAATAATGGAAATAATGATATTCGAAATTAATTTTCAGCTTTTGTTATATCAACTAAATTGAAAAGAGAAATTAGTTTTTGAGGAAAAAGCTTATTGGCGTTCACTTCTCCATATTTAAAAAAAAATGGAGAATTGAAAGCCAATAAGCTTTTTTCCCAAATATCACCTATTTACCAATGAACACTGAACAAGGACAGCGATATCGAAGAACAAACTTTCAGAAGAAGACTTCTTCTTCACTATTAAAGGTTGACAAAACATCGAAACGTATTTTGTTAGTTTGCACAAACAAAAATAATTTACTACTGACTTCGGGTCAAACGGAATGTGGAAGAGGTTAACAATGTTGAAACTAGGGCCTTTAATTTCGGGCTTGTTTTTTTCAGGACATTTTCGATGGCTTAGCCTAGAAAATTGGGATGGTTTAAACTGTGCTTGTCTGGTGTTGAATCACGAATCCATTTAATTTATGTAGCCCTATTTTTCGTTTGACAGGGTAAATAAATATAACAAACTGTTTTTATTTAGCTTTTTTGTTGGATATTTTCAATATCACATAAATTGTCACTTATAAAACAGTTCAGGTAATTGTGAGCTTTTATTAAAAGGATAACTTGTGACGGGGATTTTGTTGTTTTCTGGTAAACCTTACCAAGGTTACATACACCATGAAGAAGTGATACAAGGTTATTTGTAGCCCTGTTATCATAAAGATAAACAGCATGACGGAATATACTACTTTCGCTTTCTAGCACGCATTAAGCCTTAAAAATAGTGTATGGTTTGAAGTATAGTATGCGCCAAATAAGGCGAGTCAGCGCAGAAACGTAAAATCGCTGTTTTAAAAGACTCCGCCCACTAAAGTCATATTTCGCCAATGTACTGTTGATATAAGTCTGTGTGATCAATAGCTATCTTCTGGGGCGGCTAAAATATGGTTTCAAATGCGCATCAAAATCTCATCTTAGTTGGCGCGTACAATATCTAATAAAGTATTTCTCAATTTCAGAATTATACTTAGTGTCACTGGGAAACATTCGAAAAATAATCACAACGTGCCACTACGAGGTCTATGTATCTTGCTTTCAAACTTCTACACTCACAATCTATTGGTCAACGTGTGTAACTCAATTTACTTTCATAGGAAGGCAAATATACAAATGCAAGAAAGAGTTTGTGAGATTTTTATTACGCAGTTTAAAAAAAGCAGCACGCGTTTCGTTATACAGGTGACTGAAGAAGCTATTGTATAGTGAAACACGTGATGCAAAGTGTTCCTTGAATACGTTATGGATTTTAATCAAGTATCCGCCGAATCCATCACAAAAATATACAAATATTAAACAAATTTTACTCATTCGTGCTGTCTTAATGGATTCAGGAGAAAATAACTTAATTTACCCTTTCAAAACTATTTCCTTTAATGTTATCAGAATGACAAATACGCATGAGTTATCACATTAGGATTACTTAACATCTACGATTACGATAATAAAAAATATCCGAGTTAAATAGGTATTGGCTTTACTTCTGGTGAACAATTTTCATTCATATGACAATGCCATTCTTTGGGAAATGTTTTACTGGTGATACATCGGACAATATAACTGATCTTCCCTCAGTTTATTACTGTGGTTTCATGTCGTTTTGTGTTGGTCTTGTCTCGAAGTTGTTGCAAGGTTTTTCATTTTCTTTTGAATGTATCTAATGTTTCATGGTTTTAAAAATAGTAATATCAACACGATGAAACTACTTTTAGAGTTCTGAAGAAAATTTAAATAAATTCGAAACGTCGGCAAGAACACAATTTTTTTTCTAAGAAAAAATTGATCCTGTTACCTTCAGAAAAATTATTGGATCACTAAATTAGTTAAATAATTCAAACTGTAGTTTCAATCATATGCTTCAATTTTTTTCTGAATTCTCACTGTATAAGCAACCGCCAAACGTGATGGCGAGCCCGCCCCCGTGCGCAAACTAATTGTCAATGTAACCCCCACTACAGCTCTTGCAAGATATACAAATGCTCTGTACAGAGGCGTATCATTACTTATCCTCCAATGCTGTTGGCGTTTAACATTGTCTGAATAATTTGTTGTTTCTGAAAAAAATGTTATCGCCTAACAAAACAAAAAGTCATAAAGAGTCAGGCACGTGACATAATTTTTAAAGTGTTCAATTATTTTCAAAGTGTTAAATGTGAGTTGGATACGTTATCAAATATGAAAAATAAAACATCTCTCGCTACAGGTAATATTAAATAAACCTAAAAAAATAACTATTTTAACACAAATCTTTTTGTATTAGGTATTTCAATAAGAACCATTGAGAGTGGTTAAAGAAGGGGAGCAATTAATTTCTGCAAATAACGGAGAAGTAAAATTTTCCACCCCAAGAAAGAAGCATCCTAGAAGAGCACCAGTAACTGATATTCCCAAGTGTGAGTATTCCAATTTTAGACGGATTATTTACGACTTTCATAAGACGGAAGGATGTCTAAAAAAAGTCCAACACAAAATTAATGACGTTTCGGGAATTGTGGCTTCCGAAACATCTTTTTGTAGAATTTTAACCTTCTACTACTGACGTGGTGCCCACATGACCCTTGACTAAATTCAAATTACCCGCAATTTTTTATTTTGATTGTTATAGGTTTGTGACTCGCAGCTACCTTCAAGTTACAGTGACATCGATCGTTTCACTTATTTATAAGTAATTCAGTAGTGTGGTATTGAGTTTATAACTATCTAAAGTTTGAAAGGGGTCATTTTGGCACCACATCAGTGTTTGTGAAAATCATACGAAAATGGCAGATTCATCCAAAATAGTACATTACGGTGATAAAAACTTTCAAGAAATTATGTTAGCATAGCATGAAGAGGTAGACAGTGAGGTTAGCGATATGGAAGAATCAGGTGGCTCTTTAAATGACATTGAAAGTGAGCATGACTTCGGTATTAGAAGATGATAGTGAGGGAGCTAGTGGTGACTTGTCTAACAAATCCGATTTGAAAGTGGAGAAGTTGAAAATGAAAGGAGTTATTATGGTAAAATTAGATTCAAGTGGTCATCACAACCTTTTGTACAGAGAACGAGAAGAAAGGAACATAACTTAGTTTCGTATTTACCAGGACTTTGTGGTGATGCCAAACAGTTGGGCAAAAGTGCATCGCCTTTACAAATATGGAGGTGTCTAATTGATAATGACATTCTAGCTGAATTTCTTATGCATACTAATTGAAAAGTATCTGAGTTAGGAAGAAACTATAAGCGGCTTAATAAACCGGAACTGGAAGACTTTGATATTATAGAAGTTGAAGTCTTTTTAGACATATTATACTATAGCTCTGTTTTCAAATCAAACAACGAGGACATTCAGTGTTTGTTTGCAACAGACGGCAGTGGCTGTGATATATTCCGTTGTGTGATGTCTAGGGAAAGAATGCTTGTGATTTTGAGCTGTCTACGTTTTAACAACCCCAAAGACCGAGCGGAAATAATAGAAAATGATCCTGCTGCAGCAATATCAGGTATTTTTAATAAATTCATAAACAATTGTCAGAAGCAGTACTGTATGGGCCATTACACCTGTATTGTTGAGATGCTCATTGATTTTAGAGGTCGTGTCAAGTTTCGTATGTACATGCCAAATAAACCCAACAAGTATGGTCTGAAGGTCTTGATTCTTACTGATGCCCGTACTCATTATTTTTTCAATGGATATATTTATAGTGGCAAAGGCAGCGATGGAAAATTATTAACAGATGAAGAAAGACGTTTGGCTGTACAACCCAATCCGTGCTTAAACTTATTCAGCCTATTATAAATACCAAAAGAAATATAACTGCAGACAATTGATTCTCCTCTATTGAACTTGCAAATGAGTTGCGACAAAGAGGACTAACGTATGTAGGTACGCTTAAGAAGAACAAGAAAGAAATTGCTACTTCCACTGGGGAGCATGAGTTTGATCAAATCACTTTTGAGGAATGGCAAAAGCGTTGCCGACATATAGTAGATATAGGAGCGGAAATATTGGGAAAATGAAACATTCATAGACGTTCAAACAGAGGTAAATCTAGTGATTATTAATTTAAATGACAATAGCAACACAAGCACAAGTAGCAGTGAAGATGAAAAAAAAATATATTCAGATAGTGACTGAAGTCTATTTTTGGATAAGTCTATCATTATGTAACATTTTAATGAACTGTACCTGTAATACTAAATAAAATATGAAAAGAAATTACGAAGAAGTCATGTTTACCTAATTAAATCTAATTATAGATTAGACACTGGCCGGCAAGTGGCTTATCATAATCCAATAGTAATTTAGTTGGAAGAGTCTATACATGCGCGATCGCTCGCCATCAGCCGGGGCGTGTTCTGTACTTGAGTTGACTTTTAAAAAAATAGTTTCTGTAACTATACTGTATGTTTGAAGAAATGCAATTGATTACAGTATGCGTTATCCTCTTTTAAAACTTTCACGTTTTTATTTCTCTACAAATAAAATATCTCGAATGTATTTACAAGAATATTAATAAAATTCAGTGATAAGAATACAGAAAAAAGTCACGAAGATAGAAAAATACGGTTTTAAATTTTGCTTCTTGATAAGATACACGGTTGCAGAATTACCCCAGCTTCAACCAGATACATTTTCTCGAGAAAAATATCTGGTCGAGGCTGAGAGCGAACCCGCGACCTTCCGATGGTGAGTCGGGCGCACTACCACCGCGCCAATTCCACACAAATAGAAAGTTTCATTTCTCATTTTACGTACTCCCAACTTTTTCTCTGTAATTTTTGTTTTTACTCCGACAAACATGTTACACTAGTTCTTTGTGAAAGCATATGATTAAAAATACAGCAGAATCCTACTAGCGCTACAGATAGTTTTTTTTTGGTTTTTTAGACTCCCAATCATGAACAAATAATAAATATTCCTTTTAATCACACCTTTGCACTGAATATATCTCAGGCCGCAGTACGGCGGAAAGATCTTTTCGACTCGTAATACTTGAAATCTTCGCAATTTTCGCTGGTTCATCAATTCACTCATTACTGAACCTTCAACTTAAATATTCGTCTTGATATTCCTGCGATATACTTAGTTTCGACCTAAACATTAAAATGGGAAACTATCTAAAAGAACAAAAAGGGACCAAATGATATTTTTTGTTTGAGTTTTGCAAGGAGATAGTAGCAATAAAATTTATCCTAACCTAGTTCATGGCTTTATTTGGAGCAGCTACATTTCGAATCATACGATTTCATTTTGTCTTTCTTCATTGTGGACATTGCGAGTATGACCCGAGTAAAACAGAGCACTAAGTATGTCAATCGAAGATTGATTGAAAGCAGTATTTCAGACTAGTTGTAAATATAGGAGCATAAGAAAACTTAAAATTAAAAATGGAAGTATTGACTAGATTTTATTGAGAGTGTGGACTAAAAACAAACCAATTTTGTACTATTCCAGGGACACATGCAAACAAAGCTGATAAATATCGGAAGACATGGACCTCCATGAGAACCACAATTTTATTCATCACAGAAAACTTTTCTCTTCGAAACGTATCACGAGACTTTACGAAAAACACAAAACAAAATAGCATGGCTGTAAATTCCAATTGAATAAAAATCATGCAAAGTTCTACTCCGAACATTATTTCGAAAATTGACAAAATGAATCGGACATGATCGAATAACATTGTCATTACTACCGCCCTGCAAAATATTACTATCACCTAACTGCTGATACACCAATATTTTCTAACTACTAATAATATATATCCCTCAATATAATTATCCCGGCTCAGATTATTTTCTTAAAAGTTAGTTTTATCGGTTTTGTTCCCTTGTTCAATCATCATCCAGTTACTAATCTATAACTTTTCAAGTCACTCGACTGATCTGTAACCTCAAAAATAAATGTAATATAAATTTGAATAGAATTCTTAAGATGTTCATCAGGCGTACTATAGTTCTAAAATGGGGAGGGCCAATACGAGAAAATCGGAAACCACAACAGATACAAAGTTGGGCAACTCACATAATCGGAATTTCCTAACACTGTTGAGTATCAATGAAAAGTGGACTGTATTTCCTGTGATATCAACTGGAATTTTGTCCTTTTGCTTATCTTTGGTAAATAGAGGTAAATTGAACCGAGCTGTGCTTACTTTGGGTGTTATATCTATTGGTTCATCTGTTATTAGTTTGTTTTTAATTTGTTGATAATATGACCCTGTAGATAACAAAAACAAAAATGAATAGTTACTGATAATTTCTCAAAAGGAAAAGTCAATAAAAGTTCATCCCGACTGAAAGTAGAATTTTTGGGCATTTTGAGTTTGATAATTATCAAGGAAACAACATTCGGTGACCCCGACGTGATCACGATATGGAGAAACGTACGTCCAAGCGAGAAAGTGCAGGTCTGAATCGAAGTCTGTCATCGGACTACGTATGGCCAAATAGATTTGGAAGTCGTGAGAAACCTGAATTCAATCTAGACAAACTATCTGAAAAAGTCGTTGAAGATTGAGTCTGACGAGTCAACACCCCTGATACATGAGGTTCACTCGAAGCAGTCTGTTCACTCGAGAGCCTCAAGGGATAACAGATTATCTCGACGAAGTAGTTTGGATTTAGAAAGGACAAGAATAGCTCTAGAAATTGAAAAACGAAGACGCTACAAAGAAAATCCAGAGAGGTAGAACTGGAAGAACAACAACTGGAAGAAACGTAGAGAGTTGAAGAAAAAGGAAATCGCTGATAGTTTACATCTTCTTCAACTCGAAGCCGAGATAGATGCACAAGAAGAAGGCAGCAGTTACGTTCAATCAGAAGCACAAGAAGAAGGCAGCGGGAAAAAACTTTGTTTCAGTTGCCTTCAAAAGAATCATCAAAAATTCAAATGTAAAAATAAGAAGATTTGTGGAATGAATGGCTGTAAACTTCATCATCATCCTCCATTACACCAAAGGTTGGAAGTCGATAGCAATCAAGCAGCGATAGAAAGAAATAGTGATGAAAATAATCGAGGAAGAGTATGCTCTGTCAACAAACCTTTTACTACGATTCTACTGAAAGTAATTCGTATAAAATTATATGGTCCACGAGGTGTTGTCCCTATTCTCGCTCTTTGCGATGAGGCATCTACGGTGACACTATTAGATGCAGAAGTAGCAGATACACTTGGGCTAACTGGAACTAAGGAATCACTTTGTCTACAATGGACGAAAAAAAATGTCATGGTTGAAGAAAATTCCGTTCGTTTAGAGGTAACTGTTTCTAAAATTGATGATGACAGTAAAATGTTCACTATGAAAAAGGTCCGAACTGTCACTCATATGTCGTTACCCGAACAACTCGTCAACTTATCCGATTGGAAAAAGTTTCCGCATCTAAAGGGTATTCCAATAAAAAATATCGATCACGAAAAACCTTCACTGCTTATTGTACAATATAACATACATCTGATACTTGCGAGACAGATAAGAACCGGCCCAGAAAATCTTCCTGTAGCCAGTAAATGTAAGTTAGGGTGGGCTCTACACGGACCAAGTCCCAAGAGCAGGGAAAACTGTTGCAAAGCCCATACTTTACACATTTGTGAAAAAAAGACGACTGACGAAAAGCTACAGAAGATGGTAGAAAAATCTTATCTGACTGAAACATTTGGTACTTTGGTCGCAGCTGACCAACTATCTCGTGAAAGTTCACGAGCCTTAGAACTGACGAGTAACACCATAAAGTATACCGGAAAAAACTAAGAAATCGGTTTATTGTGGAAAACCGATAACATACAGCTACCTGAAAGTAAATTCATGGCACTCCAAACACTGAAATGTATTGAAAAAAATGTCTGAACGAAAAATTTGGGAAGGAATATTGCAAGAAACTTATAGAATATAAAAAATAGGATACATAAGGAAGTTAAGCTTAGAGGAAGAGAAAATTGACAATCCTCATCTTTGGTATCTTCCTCATTTTGCTGTAGAAAATCCCAACAAGCCGAATAAAATCAGGTTGGTCTTTGATGCTGCAGCAAAATCAAGAGGTATAGGCTTGAATGATGCTTTGCTGTCTGGTCTAGATTTGTTGCAGTCATTGGTTGCAATTTTATGGAAATTTCGACAAAGGCGATTCAGTTTCTGTGGAGATATTCGACAGATATTCCATAGAGTGGGGATACAAGAACGAGATAGATATGCTCAACGAATCCTTTGGAAAGCGACAAACCACCCAATACCTATAAAATGTTTGGAGCAACCTGTTCGTCCGTATGTGCTCAATTCGTAAAAAACTCGAATGCTGTCCATTGATTCCATCAGCATTACGAATCGAAATTCACACATTTTGTGATAATAGTGAAAAAGCATTCTCAGCAACTAGCTTTGTTCGTGTCACTGGAGAAGACAGGACTGATGTTTGTCTTATCTCAGCGAAAACGAGAATTGGATACGAGGAGACGGAAGGAACTACAAACTGTTTGCATCACATCGAATTGACCGTCACATCACATAAATGGACCGTTGACTGCAAACCCATAGCATTCAATGACATGGTCATCCTGATCAACGATCAAGCAGCACGCTATAAGTGGAAATTACGTAAAATAACAGCTGTTCATCCAGGAGTTGATGGCAGAATTCGAGTCGTCAACATAAAAACTTCAATTTCGGAATATAGGCGCCCAGTCACGAAAATTTGCAGATTGGAACTAGAGGAGAAGTAATTCTTCCAGCGGGGGGAGAATGTTACATCAATTTGTTCATCTGTTATTAGTTTGTCTTCAATTTGTTGATAATATGACCCTATAGATAACAAAAACAAAAATGTTTGAATAGTTACTGATAATTTGTCAAAAGGAGAAGTCAATAAAAGTTCATCCCGACTAAAAGTAGAATTTTTGGGCATTTTGAGTCTGATAATTATCAAGGAAACAACATTGGGAATTTCAGCGACTTGTTTCGAATAATGTAGGTTTCATGGTTATGCATCCTGGTGGGCAATATTGTTACTTTGAAGACATGTCACAGCTACACCCCTCTTATACATCACTTGGACTGGACAGCTCGTCCCGCATTCAAGCGACTCGTTTCTTTACTCGCACTCCCGACCCTATGTTTCGCTGGCACGAGTGGCTTCTTCAGATGTTCATACATCTTGAGTTTATCTCTGATGACTGGGTATTCCGATTTCGTAAAGCATATTCATGTCGATTCAGGTAGTTTGCTGTGCTAATTACTGAACCTGGATTACGTCCATTGTCAATTTTATTCGTTGACCCTTTTCCACCCGCCGTCAAGGGATGTTACTGACAATTTACCTAATCCAGGTACAGTAATTAGCACCACAAATTAACTGAAACAACATAAATATGCTACACAGTCGGAATGCCTAGTCATCGGAGATAAACTCAAGATGTATGAACCTCTGAAGAAGCAGCCACTTGCGCCGGCCGAAACGCACGAATAAATTCCAAAAGTCGCAGGCCTTAAAACCCGAATAAAAATAGTGACACTGTAAACCTCGGCCGTAATCTCTCAAGGTTTCTGCTTTTCCCATGTTGGACATCCTCATCTTGGTTTACTGTTTTAATCATTTTGTAATTCAATTTTAAATGTTCAAGTTAGATTTTTAGTTTTATGCGGATTTTACTCAAGATCCCTCCAATATCATATTAGAACTGAAAAACAAGTACTTTCCTCTTGCTCTTCAACCAGATGGAATACTTACAATTATTTGAAGTTATCTCAGCATTTTTTAAAAATATTTAAAAATTGTAACACGATGATAGTTGATCAAGAAGAACCTTATGAACTAAATTAACCTTATTGATGATGCCTAGTTTAAAACAATAAATAAATAAAACCCATCATATTGCAGAAGGTACAGTATATAAAATCATCATTTGATGTGTTAACTTTGTTTGAATGCGTCTCGTCATACAGTCGGATATGGTAAAAAGTGAAAATGAATAGCAAGGTATGGAATCACACATATGCGGGTTCTTATTTCAAAATCAACAATTTGTGCCTCTGGAATGTTACCTAAACCCGAGTTACTCATTTTCACCTGATTATTGCGTAGGTATCAGGGCTAAAACATGAAATCAATTATAAAGGCAGACAACAAAACTACTTTGGATATGAATGAATATGTAAGGAGATTGCTATTGGAATCTCAATTTTTTTTTTTTTGATAAAGCACCAAATATTCAAGAGATATAAATATGGACTTGATAGAATCATATGAAATTCCAGAGAAAAATACTTCAAGCCATTCTGCAAACCTCAGTTTACAAAATATATATCTACAGAAAAACGCAAGTTCCACATTGAAATTCATTCTTACATTAAGAGGTTAGGTTTATTTGTGGCTGAAATATCAAACTCTACAAATGGAATAACATAACAAACATGTCAAAGGCGGAGCTAACCACCTGCATTTCTACAATTATATAATATCTCAATAAAAAAAAAAACATTAAAAAGGGCCACGTTTCCATTTGTAGAAGTGATGTGAAGGATCTTACTTAGCTTAAAGCTTCATTTTTCAAGCAGAAATCTGCTGAAATGGAATTTATTCGTAGATAAAGTTGGCTCAAAAATTGATAAACTACCTTAAAATATAAAATATAAATAATCAACAATGAAAACTCAAACCATGTGCACCAATTCGATAAAAGGCAATTACCAAGAGCTTTGGTATTGGAATAAGAGAGAACTAGAAATTAGTTTGGTTAAAGGCTAGGTTACGATCAAGGCCAAAAAATTAAGTATTCAACCACTCAATAATCGTCGCTAAGAGTACTCTTCGTAGTTCTACAAAAAATATATAAATATCTCGCAGTTACAAACAAATATACAGAATATGACACACACAAATTCATCTATCAAATCATATATAAAAATTATAAAGGCATTAAATAAAGTGTCGAATTATTGGAATCACAATAAAAATGAATTTGGCAAAATATGTTTATTCGATAGATCCATCTGCAGTTTGTAATGGAAAAGTCTGCTGCCTTTCAACTGCTAAATTACTTCTTCACGATTTCAACATACAATCAATAGAAATATAGTACGAGTTGCTCACAAATATGTGATTTGCTTTCTTTTTCGAGAGAGGAGTGAGAGGAGTTATAGACCACAAACCAGAACCAAATATTTGTACTACGGTTCTTAATACGATCAAAAAATTAGAATCCCACCATTAACTTTCAACTCCTCTGATCACTCACATTTGGTCAAAAATAACTTAATTCTAATTCTAGTGCAAGTATACACCACCATACTCTCCTTACTTTTGGCCTGCTCTTTCTAAGCAAAGTACATTACTTTTTTGGTATCGGCATGGACTGTTATGGCCCTGGCCATGGCGCCAGGTGTTCTATCTTCTGATGATCCTGACTGATGCGAACCTTCCCCGCTGCAAATTAGAAATGGAATGAGATTGTAGATACTGGACTTCAGTTACAGAAAAATATCTCAACAAACTAGTAGAAAATTCATTGAATCAGAATAATTTCAAAATTACAATCGAGTTGTATAATTTTTGAATCAATTTTATAATTAACGGTGTCACATCAACTAGTATTATTCTGAACTCATACATGTCATGTGTTTTTGTTGCTTCATAGCTCAATATTTAATTTTAGAAACCACTCGCTTAATACACAAGAATCTTAACAAATATATTACAGTGTACGGATTCAAATGGTGCTCATTTCGATTAAATTCAATTAGTAACAATAATAATATCGTCTTAATTATGTAGAGATTACAAATTATCACATAATTCGAAGAAATAATCTAGGAAAATCTCTTTTTTTTGCTTGAACATCACGAGGCGAGATTTGGCCTAGGACTACTCTTACATCTAACCTCCTGATCCTAATCCAGATTTGATACCATATGGTCTTATAAATTACAAAATTTAAAAAAAAATCAACTAAAAAAAAAGACATTACTATGTTTGTTCGACCAATATTTGCCTACATTATTTACTGTACAGATAGTAAGGACTCTTTCATAAACTTTTTATATGCTCTCAAATTTGAGTCCCTGTACTGAGTAGGGATAGAATTGAAATGTTTGATAACAGTATAGGTAAAGCTCCTCTGGAAAGTAGCTGTCGAATGATGTAGCATCGTAAGCCCTTGTCCCTTACATTAATAGAATGTGTATGAGATCTAGGAAGAAATCTCCTTCAATTGATATCATTTTCATTTCTCATCATTTTATAAACATTCATGGATAGATGAAGTCGTCTACGATTTTCCATATCGAGCCATTCTCTCTCAATTTTTCAGATACGTGGTCATACCGACGTAATCCGTTAATGAATCGCACGCAAAACTTCTGAACCTTTTGAATCTTATATTTAAATTCATTATCAAGACAAGGACCATACAAAAAATCACAATAGGTAAACTATGAGAGCACAAGAGTTTCACATAGTCTTGCGCAAATTTACATCGAGAATAAAGCGGTTTCTGTAAAGAGTTTTCAGTTATTTAAGAATGCTATTCACATGAGTTTTGAAACGGAGATCGTTGTCTATTATTAAACCCAAGCTTTTCGCCGAATCAACGACCATTAATGGTACATCATTGGTAGCAACTGCCAAATTTGTATGTATAAAATCGTAATGAGTTTTTGGTGAGAAAACTAATATTTTTGAGTTGGACGAAATTAATTTCAAGTTCAAGATCATCATTCAGCAAATTTTGTGCATCATTCAGGTTTTCTTTAGGAAAACTGAATAATAACTGCGTATTATTGGCATATGCCCGAACATTGCAAGCGGTTATACATTTTAGAATATTAGCGGTATAGATAATGAAAAATAGTGGACCGAGAATACTCCCCTGTGGTACTCCCGCTTTAATTTCAACGTAGTCAGAGTTTCTTTCATTTGATACTATCTTCCTAACCATTGCAAATGAACTATCAGAAAAATAGTGATATTTAAATTTAGCATATAAAAGACTATTATTGGATAGTGTCGAATGCTTTAGAAAAATCTAGAAGTGTTAACACACTGATGTTTCTTTTATCCAAATTAGCAATCACTGTATCTAGAACCTGAATGAAAGAATTATATGTATTTATTTTTTCTGGAATTCAGTTTGACACAAGAGAATTAGTGAATTGATTCGAGCATAATCTAAAATCTGGGAAGACATAACTTTTTCTAACACTTTGGACAGGTATGGTAAAATACACGAAGGCTTGCTAGATTTGTCGGGTTTGCCACTAGGCAAGGGCGTCCTATCGATATTTTCCATAAATCAGGAAACTGATTTGTTTCTATGCTGTAATTAATGAAAGGATCAATGAAAGGGCTGCAGTACCTCAACATGGTTATAGATATATCATCTATACCGTATGCTGTACTTTTTAACTCAAATAGAATGTCAGTCTCACTGAGATATTACAATTTAAAGTAGACTCATAAAAACAGACAAAACATTATAGAAAATAATGAAAACTTTGCACTTACCTGTCATGCTCCTTTTCTACTAAGTGATAACGAGCTCTGAATGCCACCAGATGAGCATAGTAGGCAGGAGCAGGAATTGAGACAGAACGAGTACATCGTACATAAGTATGACATAACTGATATGTCAAACATTGCAACTCATCTGATTCCAAGTGAGAATCATCCCAAAGAACATGATAATGTGATGGCCTCGAGGTACCCTGAAATAATAAATCTACAGTTACTATCTGAAAAACCAGAAAATTAAATATCTGCTAGACCAGAGGTTCTCAAACTTATTTTGCCTACTGCCCACTTCGAGAATTAATTATTTTCTAGCGCCCCCCAAATTTTTTTACTTTACTGCATCTTAAGAATCATATTTCTGTCATGTGAAAAAAAGACTTTCTGATGAGGGTAATGTGAAACACCATTTTGTAATATTAGAAAAACTTTTATTCGTGTTATTAAAACAAAAATTTCAATTTGATTTTTAAAACTACTCTAATGAAAAGGATAAATTTGATGATTTTTGACAAGTTTGTTAATATCAGGCTCGAATTTACTCAAAAG
>WOGR01003038.1:0-16420 GCA_015342045.1 Leptinotarsa lineolata
TCGATTGATGGTGGTTGGATTCGTGATTCAGATACTGTCCCGTGTGAGTGGGTTTTCGGTATACAGATGTTTCCCACTTAGTGTCGGTCTTCTTCACCAATACGTCTAAGAATGGCAATTTGTAATGGACTTTCTTCTCCAGTGTGAAGATGATAGAAGGTCTTACGCTATTGATGTACTTCAGAAAGGTGTCTAGTTCTGTATTCTCATGTTATTCTGTATTCCTAAGTGTTTTTATAGTTGTGAGTAGTGACTGACAATCGTCAATTGAATATTTAATTTCACTTACTTCTGTGCTAGTGAAAGTATCATCAAATACCCAGTCAGATGCTAAAAGTACTTCGGAAAGTTTGTATCACCCGTTGTAGCACCCGTACTACGTCCAATTGTTTCAATAATACATTCTTCTCCCGAGATGGTTGTCATCTGTATATAGAAGATTCGAGGTGGTCAGCGCGTTTCTATATAGAGGAAAATGCAAAAAGGCCATCCTATCTGGCATCGCGAGCCCGTTCTGCAGGTCTGTAAAGAACCTCTTCGAGATATTCTTGGGTAATATCGACAAAAATATTACTACCATAAATACACCCGATAGTCGCATTCGGACAAACATTTACAATTCCTAATGGGAGATATTTTGCTTGTACGGTGCTCGTTGTAGTGGGATTCAAAGGGTACTTGCGATTACGTGTAGATTTTGTTTCTAGATATTGAGAGTTTCGATATTTATTGTATTGAAAAATGATGATTCAATTGTGTGGGTGCGCAACAATGTTTGAGGTAATGGAAAGCTAATATTTATGTTTAATAAAAAATATAGACACATCTAGTTTCTACAGTTCATTGAATTTAGTTATATTATACTGTTTAATTCAGCATTATGTATTCTGTGTCATGAAATGAACATATCCCGGTTGATAATTATAATCTGAGGATGCTAAGAAGTTTTTCGTATTTCAGTGTGTGCTAAAAAATCTTACATTCTTTAAATATTTTACTGTTACCTGCCTAAAAGTTCATTTTGACTTGGAATTTTCGAAAGCCTTTTGTAATTTTTATCCATTGGAAGTAAAGCTGTATGACATCATTTGGGAGATATTCGCATTATCTGCTCAAACATATAACTTCGAGAAGCTATCAAGGAAACAACAAGAGTAAAAAATGGTTTTACGTAGTGAAATTCGGTTGGTTAGGTAATAGGTAACAATTTTTTTTTAAACAATTGTTTTCTTGCCGACGTTTCAAATGTAATCAAATTCTTTTTCAGTGCTCGAAAAGTGTTTCTTTCCTTTTATTAGTTCAACTTTTTTGGACTATTTAGTTCTATTTTGTAGTGTGTTATGAAGTTTATTTTATTTTAATCAGATCAAATTCTTTTCACTTCCCAATGGGAACACCTTATTTTTATATTCAAATTTTTTTTCAAAAAATTCAGTAAATATTTGTGATATATATCTGCAGAAGGTGAGTTCTCTAGCAATACGGATTGTATACATTCAAAAATAGTAGTAGTATGTGTTGGTAAATTATTTTTTTACACTGTAATAAAAACTTGCTGTGGTTACGTTGTTTAGCTAGTTTTCTAATCAGATTTGTCTAAAATTTTGTGTCAAAATATGCCTCATCACCGTAAATGTTCTTTATTTCGTTTAGAAAATCCATTGTATCTAGTCTTCTGGCAAGATTTCAATCCAAAATACATAATCAGTTAAATAGTTTAGTGATCCAATAATTTTCCTGAAGAAAGTTTGTTTGTGTAACAGGATCAATTTTTCTTAAAAAACAATTGGTTTCTTGCCGAATTCTAATTTGAAAAATCATTGCAACAACCAAATTATCGAGACAACACCAACACCGTTTGATTTTTCAAGTGATCACTCAACTAAAGGAGTATATTTTTCAGGAGAAATTAGTTTTTGAGATGAAACCTGTTTGGCTTTCTACTTCCCCATCTTTATACAACATACAAGATGCATCACTCAATTATTTTTTGTATCAATTACCATTTTTACAGTGGTTCTGTTTGCAAATACATAATTTTTCAACAAAAGTTTAAACTTTTTCAACTTGTTCAATTATTACACCCCAGTGTAGTTGTTAGACAGTCATTACAAGCGTTTGGTCTGTAGACACTGTAAGAAGAATTTTACTTGCCTTGCCCTAGCGGACGTGAATGGGCCCATTTGTTACCTATTTGTTGTTAGAATTGATCACCAATGGGTTCAGTAACCTGAAGGATTCATTCCCAAATAGACCCGTCGATTAGTATAAGGGATGAGTAAACAAAAAAAATTTACCATGATTTATTCACAGTGATGTCAAAAATCATGGAGAAAGCCCTAAACCACCATATCCTTAAATATTTGGAAGGCTTTAACATCTTGAGCGACCATCAATATGGCTTTTGGAAACAAAGATCAACAGGCGACCTTCTATCGTATGTCACTCATATTTGGAATAACGCAATCAAGGAACCTGAAGAATAAAGAGCTGTTGCGCTTGATACTTCCAAGCATTTTGATCGTGTGTGGTATGGGGTTTCACTGGCGAAACTTCGATGCTATGGCTTGTTGAATTATTTTTGTGTAAGGATCTTCAGCTTCCTGAAAGAACGTTTCCTGCAAGTGGCCGTCGATTGATATCTCTCGAATACTTTCACCATCAACTCTGGTGCTCCTTAAGGATCCATATTATCTCCAACCCTCTTTTTATTGTATATTAATGACTCATTGGAGAAACCGAGTACTCAATATATTGCTTTGCTGACGACAACACACTTGTCTCGTCATTCCATTTGGATACCAGAAAATCAGTTGTGGATGCACATCTTCACCGGTAGCAGGAGGTTGCATATCTTAAGAAGGAACTAGAGGTAATTTTGAATTGGGTGAAAGTAACCAGATCCAATTCAATGCCACGAAAACCCAGGTATCGATTTTCTCCAAAAAGATGAATGTCTCAGAACCGAATATAATAATGTCAGGACAGACGATTCCGCTATCTGCTTCGATGAGTTTGTTGGGTGTTAAAATGGATACTGATATGTCTTGGCACAATCATGTTGCTGAAATTGCAAGGGCTGCTTCTCAAAAGAACTCTATTTCGAACCAAAAAACTGTACACACCTCAGCAACTTTTGATGCTTCATAAAGCTCAGATCAGACCTCCTCTGGAGTATTGTTCTCATGAATGGAGCTCCGCCCTTCAACATACCCTAAAGTTGCTGGATTCCATCCAGAAGAGAGCCATCCGTCTGGAACATCGAAGAAAGGATGGAGATTACTTTCACGTGAAGTGTTCAAGGGACTTGGCACATTTGATTCCACCAAGAGCGGTGTTTATCAAAAATACGCTTTGGACTGTGGCTGCTCATTGTATCGAAGTTCAACTCAGTACACTTCGAACTCCGCTATTCAAAAACTCTCCCATTTGAAGAACTGCGTTCATGTGGAATAAACTTCTTTTAAGAATGCACCACACTCGTTAGCGAGGCCCCTTCCTCTAGTATCTCTTTCCTTCCCAGAACAACTGACAAATGTAAACTCCTTTTATGTATCTCCGTTGGACGAATTAGGAATTATAGAGCTATTCAATGTACTGAAAAACAAAAAGTCGCCTAGTGTCTGTGACATTTCTAATATAGTTGTCAAAGAATTCAAACACCTACTGGCAGAACCGATAGGTCATGTTATAAATGAATCTCTGAACTCAGGGATTTTCCCAAAAATTTTTGAAACTACAATAATAACTCCAATACTCAAGAAAAATGATAGTCATATCTTGGATAACCACAGGCCAGTCTCCCTCCTATCCTCAATCTCCAAGCTTTTCGAGTATGCAATGCTCAGTCATTTTTCACCATACTTATACTAATTCAAAGGACTTAGTAACTCACAATTTGGCTTTAGAAAAAAGAGGTCGGCTGTGAAGGCAATCCTGAACTTTTACTGTGAAATCATTGAAAATTTTGAAAATAAAGAGTACCCTGTAGAAGTTTTATGTGACCTAAGCAAAGCATTTGACTGTGTTGAGTATGACCGGTTACTCTATGAGCTGTAAAAATATGGTGTTCATGGCATTCCATTCAACTGGTTTCAATCGTACTTGAAAAATAGAAAACAATATGTCGAAATGAATAGTAATGATAAGCAAAACAAAAAAGTCAGATCAGTAACCTCCACCATTGATACAGGTGTACCTCAAGGCTCCATACTTAGGCCTATACTATTTATTCTGTACACTAATGATTTACCAGGCTACATCGGAGACCGAAACGTCACAATGGTTCAAATCCCCTAGATACAGAGGCAAAAACAAACCTTGCTAGAAAAAGCAAATGAATGGTTTTCCGCTAATAATCTGGTCCTGAACACAACCAAAATCAACTTCATAAATTTTCACCACCGGCAAAAATATATAGACCATATATATGCTATAATTATAGAACCAGAGCACCTCATACAAAACAGCTCATCTAAATTTCTAGGGGTATATCTAGAGGAGAACTTGAAATGGGAAATTCATTGCTCTATACTAATATTCATCTTGGGTTGA
This sequence comes from Leptinotarsa lineolata, assembly GCA_015342045.1. Lineage (NCBI taxonomy): Eukaryota > Metazoa > Arthropoda > Insecta > Coleoptera > Chrysomelidae > Leptinotarsa > Leptinotarsa lineolata. The sequence continues at coordinate 4,555 of WOGR01003038.1, forward strand.
AAATTTTATCTTTCCAAAACTCTTAGAGAATTTTTAGATGACTGAATAACTATATTTATCTATCACAGTGAAATTGAGTCCCGGTTGCGTTATGGTAACTGGTTGTAGGGGACTTCATCTGCAGTGAATAATATAATGAATGCCCGAAAACGGATAATTAGATGTATAACCTCTTTTCATTATCTTGACAGTAGTCAACTTGTATATACTGGAAATAACATGCTTTGCACATGATAGAAAACACCAAAACAACTGTCCAAATAATACACATCAATATTCTACAAGGAAAATACAAGAGATTATTCCAAACCACACCCTTCAAATTACCAGCCAGAGTCGCACAGTTATGGGAATTAAAGTGTAAAACCATCTACCCCCCACTCTGAAATCACTCACCACTTGCAACTTTAAGTTAAAACTCAAAGAAATACTCATTTGGTTTCCCTTCTACAGACTGAATAAATTTTTTAATGAAATTATATGTTATATAATTTCATTCATAAAATACACGCACTTTATACACCAAGTACTACCACTTTACCTCTATATAACTTTAATATTATTTTAAATCTTGTTTTAGAATGTACTCTTTTTAACTACTAATGTGACTTATCCTATGTCTGTATGTGACTTTATTGGATTAACGAATATTATCATTATTATTATTATTGAGACAGCCACTGAAATAGTTTTAGTTTGAGTTTTTGATAAGTAAGTCCCAATTTGGATAGTTCCTTTGCGATATAGAAGGAGTTCTGTATCAAATGGCTAAAATGCCAGAAAACCCAATTGAGAATCCAACCAGAAACCTGAAATTTTCATTACAGTTTCAGAAGGCAGAGTGATACTCGTTAAAACTTCCCCAAATATACTATACACCTTGGTTTCAATGTAAATATCTTCTACTCACGTTCTCATCACTTTTTTTTCAAAGCCTGACATTATTTTCATGAAAGCATGAATTTCCACTTTCCAAAACTCTGCGAATTACCGTTGGATCGTTCTAAAATCTGCCTCACATCAAAACAATGAACATAAACCGCTGCTCCCCAAATGGTGGTCATTATTTTTTATTTGTCGTAATCGTAATCCACAGATCAGACTATTCTCGTCAAACAACCCTAAATTCTGTTGAAGATACCGAATAGATTGAACGTAAATCCCAATTGGACAGGAACTTGGAAACATTCGAGGAAGGAAATGTACAAGGTGTACTTCGATGAACTTTTGTGTGGCACAAGCAGAATGTATCAATTCACATTTCACATTCTCTGATATTCGAACGGAAGGAGGTGAATTCATTCTGAGTTATACTATCATGAACATCGCATTCATTTGGAAAAGGGGAAAGTGTAGTTTCATGTGGATTGAATAAAACCATGGATATTAAACCTCCAAAAGATATCCGTACGATATCCATGGGACTTACCGGACCTAAAAAGGATATGAGATGTTCTGTTAACTGAAACTTTGTTATTGAATATGTCGGTGTGCACTCCTCACATATTTTCACACTTACTATCGTCTGGTCCTAATTTGCATTCTTTGCGATCAATAAAACTGATATGGTTTCTGACATCAACATATTTGTGTCACTAAACTTTCCAGAAATTGTAATTAGTTATATTCGGCGTTCCACAAAGGAGACTACAATTGCTTCGTGAAGTAAAGGGTTTGCTATTGGATGATTTAAAAACTTAAAACATAATATTCCTATCAAGGAATATTGATGGAACACTATTCCTCATAATTCTATTGATTTTGTCATGTTTTCAGATATTTGAAAATGAAGTAAAAACTTTTCCACTTGGGAAAAGTTATTACTTTTTGTAGGAATAGTATCAACCAGTATCAACCATCATAGGCCTGACTAGAGATGGCAGTAGTTGTTATGTTTCGAGTTTGAGGACGCTACGTTGTTTAGTATTTGTTTGGAAGCACTCAATGAAGAACGTTTTTCGTGAATTTGTGAATTTGTGAGTCACCGTTATGTGGTACAAATCACTTTCTGTTCCTAAACTTGGAAAACGGCCCAGTGGTCAAAGATTTTCCAACGATGAAGAACTGATGTCAGCAGTTGATGGCTATTTTGAGGGGCAAGACAGTTCTTATTATAAAAAAAAACGGTATCTAATGTCACTAGGAAAAGTGTTTGGAGCTGTAAGGAGATTATGTTGGAAAAGAAATACATTTTTTTTATTGTGCCAAGTACTCTATGTAGTAGACATCTCAGATTGAATATTTAGTGTTTTCTTCGATCTTATATCAGTCCCAAACAACTTTTTTGGAAAATTTTGGAACATTTGAGAAATCTTTCTAATGACCGCGTTCCTGTATTTATCAATTCTTAATTTTTCTATTCATAATTTCAATCAATCGTGATCACTTGACCACAATATATTATTATTATTTTTGTTTTTACCATCAATGAAACTTCATTCGGAAAAATAAAATGTTTAGGCTGTATTGATAGATTTAACAAATCTGGTATGTATAGCACTGAAAAGAATGAAAGAAAAGAAACAATTTAAAAACCCAAATAACCAGGAATACAATTTGAGCAAAACTAAGTTCACATATCGAGTAGATGAAATATAACAATAAAAAATGTAGAACACCCAAGTGTAACGAAAGAACAGTTTGTATAGTAACTTTCAAAAAATATTAAAAAAAAAACAACTGAACACAATTTGAACATAAATTCACGTGTGGCAATTAAATGATGTATCACATTATAAAATATGATTTGAAAGGTAAGTATCAATGTAAACAACAACAACCAAAAAATAAAACAACGAAAACATGTATATCAAATCACAGCTAGATTTCATTGTGCATCTTTAACGAATTTCCTTAACTTTTTATAGCTTTTCTCCTTCCTAATTCAGTAAGGTATTCTCCTTCCTAATTTCGTAAGGTACAAACCTTACATACAGCTTTTTACTTTCATGAATTGAAGAATACTTTGACTTGTTTTTGGAATAGGAAGATGTATTTTATTTTCTGTTACTTGTCGGGTTATGTAGTTTATATGTTCTGTAATTCCAACCATACTATATTACACTATACTTTATTTTCCTGAGACTTTTGTACAAGCATGGAAATCGTCACATAAAACATGTAAAAGTAGGAGTTGAAAAAAATCAAGTGATAAAATATGGAATATACAAAAAGAAACATTAACTAATAATTCAATAGTAGTTGTAGGAGATAACCAAAAAAAATTTATGTAGTAAATAAGCAAACAATAATGATGTCAAGCAACCAGATCAGTTAGAAAATATTTATAAAGTGAGTAAAAGGCATTTTTGTTTAGAATACTTTTGATGATATTTCTGAAATTAATGGGATTAGACATTTTTTTAATGGAGATGGAAAGTTTATTAAACATTTTTACAGACATAACATGAGGTCTGTTTGTTACAGATGATAATTTGTATACAGTATCAGAATATAATTTTGTCTGAGAGTATAACCAGCGGCTATGCGGGTAGAATCCTTTTGCTGAAACTCATGGTGATGTTCCTTAATGTAAGTGACACAATTTGAAATAAACATGGATATTACTGTTGAAACTCATGGATCAGTGAATAACTGATTTCAAGAATCACCATATTTTTTTCAAACATATGATTTTCAATATCTTTTTTTGAGCAATCAACAGATCATTCAATCTGCTGTAGTTACCGTAGCAGACTTAGCATTAATTCAGACTTGAATGAACATAGACATAGTAGTAGCTTGATAAAATATTCATGAGGACACAATTTCTAAGATTCCAAATAACAAAACTATGTTTGGATAATTCATCAGAAATAGAGTAAATATGTTCATTCCAGGATAATTGGGAGTCAATGTTCAACACTAAGAATATGACTGATTTTTTCTGTTCAATAGATTCAGTATTAGCTCCAACCAATATACTGTATTCCATTTCTCTAAGTGGGAAAACAATGGTATTTGATTTGTTGCTATTTGGTTTGAGGCCGTTTCTGGAGCAGTAATTAAGCATATTTGCAACTGCAATATCAATTTGGTCAGATAACCCTCCACATTAAGCAGAACTCAATATGAAGGAAGTGTCATCGGCAAACTGTACAGTACAATGTTGTTGATTCATATTGACGATGTCATTAACGAATAACAGAAAGAGAGTAGTACCCAAGACACTACCTTGGGGAACACCTGCTGAGATGTTACGACTTCCATTAGAATGATATATTCCCGATCTGAGTCTAACTTTAACAGATTCTGATCTGCTGGTCATATGAGTCTCAATCCATTTGAGACATTGGCCGCGGACTTTCATGCTATAAAGTGTCACTCAATGTCATTGAGTGCTCCTATACTGTTTGTTAGTCCTGGGTAAATTCAGAACTGGAGACCCCCAAAAGGGCATCCAGGGAGGATTGCCAAGTGACAAAGAAGGTGGTAGATTTGGAGAAAATTAAATGAGCGATAAACTCATTTCAACCATACAATCGCCGGGTCATGATGGCATATAGCCAGTTATGCTTCAAAAGGGACTAGACTTTCTTTTCAAGGTCAAGTTTGGCACTGGGATACATACCAAAAATTTAAAGACCACCTTCATTCCGAAACCTAGGAATATCGGACAGGACTCGGCAAAGGCCTTGAGACCAATCAGTCTCATGTCATTTACGCTGGAAACGTTAGAGAAACTACTTGACAGGTATATCAGGGATGTACCAGACCATTACATCGAGACTAATATGCATACAGGTCACGTATGTCAACAGAAACAGCTCTATGCCGGGTAACGGAAAAAGTAGAAAACACTTATAGAAACAAGGAAGTACTTTCAGCTGCTTTCTTGGACATTGAAGGCGCATTTGACAATACGTCGTTAGAATCAATCATCCAGGCGTCGAGGAGAAGAGGGATCGACGAGACAAGCTACAGACTGTATGCTTAGGGGAAGATTTGTATGGGGAAAAATTAGTAGCACGTGTAGCAAGGGGCTGTCCTCAGGGGATGGGGTTTGTCCCCTCAGTTGTGGAACCTTGAAATGGACGAGCTACTATATCTTCTAGACCACAATGGGTACAAGGTACTGTGCTATGCAGACGACTTAGTCATCTTAGCCCAGGGTAAATACAATAATGTAGTAAAGGGATGCATGCAGCAGGCCCTGAACATTATAACAAGATGGACCGAGGAAGAAGGGTTTAACATAAGCCCGTCTGAATAGACCATAGTAGCATTTACAGAGAGGACTAAAACAGAAGGTCTTGGACATCTAAAACTTCGAGGTGAAGAAATACAAGTATCGGGGGAGGTCAAATATCTGGCAGTGATTCTAGATTCAAAACTGACCTGGAACCAACACTTGGATAGGATGAAGAGGAAAACGGAGGTAGCACTGATGCTGGCCAGACGCGCCTACAGAAGAGCATGGGGGCTAAAACCAATCATGGTATATTGGCCATACATAATGGTGGTTGAACCCATGATAACATACGCATCTCTGCTCTGGTGGCCAAAGATGGAGCAGACGACCGCTATTGATAAATTAGGCAGGGTGCAAAAACTAACCTGTGGGAATAACGGGAGCAATTAGAACCACCCCAACTTCTGCATTGGAGACACTCCTGAATATACCTTCTTCACACTTGGTGACAATAGGGGACGCTAGGATAGGCCAATTTAGGCTGGAAAATTCACCGAGTTATAAAGAATCGGACAAAACAGAAATTTCAGAACTTGTGGAGGAGCACATATTAAATATGTTTATGGACTATATGACACCGAAGTACACGTTTAATACTAACTTCACGACTAAAATCATAAGTCGTGAAGAGTGGACGACCATTAGTCATCCCGAGAACATGTTTGGAAAAAACACCTGGTATATAGATGGGTCGAAAACCGAAGAGGGAACGGGAGCGGATAGAAATTTACTCCATAGCTATCCGCTAGGTCTATAGACATCCGTCTTTCAGGCGAAAGTGTATGTTATCTTGCAGTGTGTGAGGCTTATTGAATTGAGACCTTAACGAAATGAGCGGATCAATATTTTAACAAACAGTAAGAGCGCACTTGGGGCTTTGACAAACCGCAGGGTAACATGGAGACTGGTCTGGGAATGCCGTGAAGAACAGAAAGAACTTGCAAACGAGAACAAAACAACTCTGTACTGGGTGCCAGGTCATTCAGGAATCACAGGTAATGATTAAGCTGATGAAGGTGCAAAACACGAATCATGAACTTCATACATGGGTCCTGAACCAGCTCTGGGGGTACCAAAATCATTGGCACGAAATCGGATCGAAATATGGATCAATAAAGAGCATACAGAGTACTGGGCAAGAAACACAGCAAAACCTACATTGGGGAACTGTCCGAGAAAAGAACCGAAGAACTACTTCAATACAGTAGGGATCGGCTCAGAACAATTACAGGTCTACTAACTGGACACTGTCCATTTAGAGGACACCTGAACAAAATGGGGCTGTACAACGGAGACCTTAACTGCAGATTATGCAACGGAGGGACAGAGACAGCACTACACATCCTATGCTAATGTGAGGCATTGAATCACAGGAGTCCAGAAGAATATGACAAACATCCAACACGGAACTTGTACAAACAAGTACAGGGTAGGAGACTGATGGAATGGGTGTCATGAAAAGATGGGAGAATAAGCCCAAGAGGCTGCAGTGTTTTCTGGAGACTAGGAAGAAATGGACAAGTCAGACAGCGCCCAAGTAACTGAATAAAAAAAATAATTGTTAGTCTAGAAAGCTGAAAATTGTATGAACATTTGGAATCAACAACTTCAATCTTTCACCCAGTATAACGTATATTTTCGTGTCTCATCTGAATAGACTCCTTTCCTCGTCGATAAAACTCAACTCATCCACCAAACCGACACTTGAGACGAATAATCAACTGAAATTTCCGCTCACCACTGTTTACCATCTCAGAGAATATCTCCACTTCCTTGATGAAATGTCAATAACAAAGCAATATCGAGAAAAGCGATGCCAAAACTTTGCATATTCCAAGGAATGAATCGCGCGAATTCTCATTATCCTGGCGGCGTGGGACGGGGAGAAAAAGTGGTTTCCAGAAAAACTGGATTCGAGATTCATATCCGGCGGCCATATTATACCTGCACAGCACCAGCTTGTACCATCGTCAAAGACAAATTTTCAATATCGCCCTTTTCTGACTTGCAGATCGCAATAAAGTGAAAAACTGGCGAAGTTGACCTTTTTTCGAGGCTCTCCTTGTGTTGTTTTTGCTGAAATCTTTAATATTCCAGGCGAAATTGGAATTTGTGCCCTTTCCTGTGAGTAATGATTAAGAGAGACAAAAGATCCGTAAATAAATTCTTCAGCTCCTTTTACTCACTCGATTTTCATTCATTTCATATCAGCCTATTCAATATATTCCAAAGTCGAACTCTATGAATCAATTGAACTAGGACCATTCTGTATTTTAATTCTGATCGAGACAGATATTACTGACTTAGATAGAAAATCTTACGCCTTTTTTTTTCAACTTTTTTTCTCTTAAATAACTCCAAAAATAAGTGATTTTCAAACAAATAAATCGGAAATAGTTTACCTCGACATCACAATAACGTTCAGTTAAATCCAAAATGCATAAAATTGTGCCAGCATAAGGTAGCAATTCAAACTTCAATTCGTTAATTTGGTTCATCGCGGTAATAGATTTGTGAGCTTGATGGAAAAATTATTTCTTCAGACAACTGCGCTGTTTTTGCTTGATTTCTTTACTGAAATGTTGCAATGAGTTCACATAATATTAGCCGTTGATAGTTTTTCCTTCTTTTGGATAGTCAATGAAAATTATCCCACGCGCATTCCAAAAATCCAATTCCATGACCTTGGCTGCAGATGACAAGGCCATGATCTCCTTTGAAGCTGGTTCTCCCTTTTGAGTTTTCATTGTTCTTTTGTCTCGGATGTAAAGTGATGGACCCATGTTCTGGAACTTCCCTGAGCATCCAATTGAAACATCTTCACGACACTGTTTTGCTCGAGTGTGAGCAAACGCGGCACCCATCTTGCACACAATTTTCTCATGTCCCAATTTTCAGATAATATACGCAATGTACGGCACTTTTTCAAAATGCCTACTCAGTCTGCTAGCTCCCGCACTTTCAGTCGACCATCTTTCAGTACCGCATTGTGGATTTCCTTTACCGTTTCTGGAGTGGTCGACCGCTACTATGCCCGTCTTGGCAGCTCTTACGGCCTCATTTGTACTACATACCGATGTCCAATTTCATCCATTTTCACAAATTCACTAAAAACGTTCGCTATCGATGGCTGCCAAAGAAATGCTAAATAACGCAGCGTCTACAAACTTGAAACATAGCTTCATACATTGTTCTTGAAAAGCATACTGCATTTTCAACAACCTGATTTCTAAGAGAGAGTTCCACTCATGAAATATCGATAAATTGAGGATAATAATCCCCAGGGTCATTTGGCAATTATTTTAGTCAACACTGTGTAATGAGAAAAATGACCTGCTAGATGGACCAAGATTTTAGCTGCTGCAACCTGTTTTGCTTGGAAACCATATCGAAACTATCATTTCATACTTACCAGGCTATGAAAGATATTTTTTCATAACATCCTGAATATGTCTTTGAAGTATCCATTTAGGGTACGATGGGGACCAAAAATGCACATACTGAGGACATCCAATTGTACATCTTCTAGATGTTCCCGGACGTACCAGGTACCAGGTTCTTCAAACAATCTTTCACCCATATGGTGCACTGTTTGGAACCTTTGGTGTAGTAATGAATATTACTGGAGCTTTATCCCAACACCAAACTTTCCACTTAATTTACGTAAATGTAAATATACCAATCGCACACGCATTAGGTGAATGGTAGTTTTGTCTATGTGTTTGACTTGATACATCACAAAATTACATAAGTGTTTGAATCTGTGCCCTGCAGAAAAAAAATTTGTATTTCCTCGAAAATAATGGAATCAGAGACCAGCGAGTCAAAAATATGTATTAGAGAAAAATACTTCTCAATCCGAAGATCGTGATCTTATTTAGGCTACTGTATATTTTGGAAAAATTCCGAAATACGTCACATTCAAATTATAATTTTACATTTTCCAACGTAAAAATGCCACTCCTACCTTCAACTCCTTCGAAGAAGTATAGGTTTGTGATATATCGTTTGAAAGGTCTCTTCATTCTCTATTCAAAAATTTTATCGTTTTCAAGTTCATTGCAATAATTAGGATAAAATAAAATGAAATTATGTGGTTACCTATATTCGATAAAATACACTCAAAAACTGAAATGTTATACAAAACGTAATAGTCGAAGAGCCAGTGACGCATGTTTCATGAAGTGTTTGATGCACCCTGAAATTTTGTAAGGCTAGTATCTATGGAATATGAAGTGAGAAGTAATAATTTCAATCGAAGCTATTTTTTTCAACATAATGAAATGTTTGACTCATTATGAAATTTCAACAGCTACCCAATAAAATATTCAGAAAGGTAATTACAAAAAGCCAGACAGTTTTGTTGAGGTTCAATTCCCGGCAAACATGAAAATAAATTCTATTTCAAATAGAAAGAAAAAGGTTGCGCGTAGTTGGCACATGACCAAACTCGCGAAACTGCTTCTCTATATTGCTTATTGTTCCTTGAGATATGGGCGGTAAAATAGGAAATTTCTCATGAAATAGGCGAGCTACTTCCTGTTGTGTTCGGGTTTTATCTACGTAACCATAATTTGTAAAACTGTTTTTTTATGCATTTCCGTTAATCTAACCAATTGTCAGACTTGAAGATAACGAACTTTAAACTTAAATTAAAATACTGACAACTAATGTTGTAACATACAAAACAATTTAACAAGGCGTTTTGTATACACGAGAAAAAATATTGGACCCAGAATTGAACCCTGTGCTGGGTCAAATATTGCTACTTTTACTGAAAGTCTCTCTGGAAATAAATTGAGTGAAGAAGCATATCATACACGTCTGAACTATTATAGGTTCGAAAAGTGCTCTTTCTTATCTAAAATTTCATCCATGGCAACTAAAATGCATATATAGCCGAACTGACCCGGTGATAAATCGAAGTATTTGCAGGTCGCCGGGGAGGTTATTGGTTCAAGGAAGGCACTTCCGACCGAAGGGCCATTTTGCAGGTGGCACGCCTGCTAATGACATCGGGACCGTAGCCACATCCTGAATACAGTCGAGAAATGGGTCCTGCGATAGGATCTGCTGATATACCGTTGGAAATAGTTGCGGTGGCACATCCGCTATCGTGGCAATTCAGGGCAATTCACGACAATTCATAGGTGCGATATTAGCGAAATTCATCGGGAGCCACACAAGGTATTCGTATTTATGTTGTATGCTCGCTGAGGTTCGGAACGTTCAGATATGCTTCGATATTAGTCCAGTAAATTATCATTGAATCCACGTTTCCAGACGGTTTTTTGTGATTGTCTCAAAGAGTGATTTTATTCTCGTGGTAGAGTAATTCTCAGTTGGATTATAGCTTGTAAAAATACGAAAAAGTGGGTTCATAGTGTTTGTAAACCCATGGTGTTTGTAAACCCAGGTTTGTAAACCTATCAGCTCAAGAAGAAAGCCCACTACCCTGGCTTGTGGAAATTCCTCCCTGTAATACTTCACTCACAACCTTTCCTGAGTCCACTATCTCCAACCGCGAACTCCTTCAAAAATTTGTCGAGATTGAAACCAAGTACAGTAAGTTCAACATCCTCTACACTGATGCGAATAAACTCCCCACAAACCTCAACGCTGAAGATTTGCTAATATTCACTGACTTCCTGAGCTCCGTACAGAGTAATGAACAACTATACCCAAAACATCACATACTAAAGAACATCAAGACATAGTTATACGAGATGAGACTCCGGAAAAAAATACATAACTGCTGTGGATCCCATCCTGAATAGGCATTTCTGATAATGAAAAGGCAGACATGGCTGCAAAAGATGCCAGTGCAGATCCATCTACCAAAATTATATCAAAAATACCTTATACAGACATGAAGCCCGGCATAAAAGAGTATTTATGGAATATTTGGCATGACAGATGACATAATAATCAAAATAATAGGCTATTGCAAATAAATCCGAATTTTAATCCCGTCCAATACATGGGGGGGTCGTACCAAGCTAACATATCAACACCTCCTTCAACGAGATGTGGCCAGAAAATGTGAAACCTGCCAAACAAATCTTGATGTAAATAAACCACATTCTTTTGGATTGTCCGTCTTAAGTAGCGTCCTCACTGTGCCGCGGTTGGCTGTTGGCAAAGCCAACGCGGCAAAGCCGATTTTGGCTCGACGTCTACACCAGAGTTGGCATTTAGTCGCAAAATGTCTGCCGAGGAGGATGTACTATATAGGTGCTTTGGGTGCGTTTATAATTATCTTTGAAAACAGCGAAAAAGTGCGTAAACGGCGCAAACGACGGTTTTGGGTGCGTCCAAGCCTTCAAAGTAGAAGAAAATACGGAACTAGTGAGTTAATGAAAAATTTGTTATTGGATGATGCAGACGAATCAAATCTCGAGTACAGATCTGGATGTTCTTGATTTTCCTTTCTACAACTTCTTCATCAACACCAAAAGTATCTGCGATTTCTTGTAGAGCATCTTGTTTCTTACTTCTATCTTTGTACACTTTCAAAAGACAGTCCCACAGAACTGGACGATCACGGCAATGCTCAATAAGTTTACAAACTTTCGCGTTAGTCCACTCCATGACTGAATACAGCGCTGTCTCATCCACAACTGAATCACGTGCGTGCCGCGTGAAGCGAACGGTTGGCTCGTCTCCACTACCGGC
>WOGR01003039.1:0-16420 GCA_015342045.1 Leptinotarsa lineolata
TTCTGAAACAGCTACTTCCATATAGACATTGAATTACACGAAAGAAAAAATTCTTTCGAAACAAATACTTCTATATGAACACTGAATTACACAAAAATCACTTTTTTCTACTAAATTTGTATTCCAAACGTTCGTTTTAGATTTGAGTCAGATAGTTGGCAAGTTATCTAGTAAAAAAACAATTCCAAAAATAATAAAAATACAGATTGTGGTCACACCAATACATATAAATGGGCATTAACAGAAAGACAAAGCAAGAAATTGGCAAATATTTAGATGTATAAGATGAATAGAAAATGAAAACAATTTGTAATAAATGTAAGTTACAGACATAATTCAGAAATGGAATTGGTAGAGGAAAAAATAAGAGAAAGTTAATTATAGGGTATAGACACATGAAAAGACAGCTTAAGAATTTTGAATTTGCATCTAACTGAATATGCAGAAAAATGTAACGAGACTTCAAAAATAAATCGGTAATGTTCTGAGTCCTCGTTTATCCCCCCGGTAGATGCTGTATGTTTAGAAGATTAACGATTCCAGAGGCCAGTGAAGTTTGCTGATCATGAAATATGGTTCGAAATGTTGGTTTACTCCATTTCTGCATCAAACTACATCCAACATTGCGATTGAAAGTTTGAAACTACGGCCAAGAGAAATTGAGAAATGCTTTCTAGTCATGCAAGATGGATGACTTCATTCTAGCGAACTATCAAACAGGTTCGATTTTTTTATACTACAAATTAATGTTTCATGGAAATCTGGTTGAATTTGAGTTTCTTGAATTTTCGAGTAGTATTTTAAATGTAATCAACTAATAAGGACTTAAAAAGTTTAACTATTTTGTTAGTGTTTTGGAGCCTTGTTTATCTTTTACACTTTTCTGGAAAACACCGCAGCCTCAAAGGATTATCGCCTATTCTTTGTTTCCATGCGTTGATTGGTGAGTCAAGAACTTATTTTTTTACGAAAATAATATTTTTTTACGATCGATAATAAACGCAAATTTAAGTGACATTTATCGATCAAAGAAGTGACATTTTTAATGCCTAGACATAACTGTTTCTGCTTTTTTTTAAATCTCGCGGGAGAAGATCTATTGAAAAAACAACAAAATCCAGAATGTCATTATGATTCCAACTCTAATATCAATAACAATATCAAAACACAAAAAAAAAACACGAAACATAGCTGACATAACGCAGAACATGGCAAAAATTATTGCTGTGTATATTTATAGTAAGGTGCGAACAATTTTCCAAAATTATATCACTGGCTGGTGGAGAACTGTTACAACCAACAGTATTTTGCTTTTTAAGGAAAGTCTTTCACTAACATTCATGTTTGCAATATAGCCTTCGGTTATTGTTGATGATCTCCAACCCCCATTTCTTTTCAATTTGCTTATATCTGTGGGTTAAGTGATTTCAAGAATATTACACTTTTTTTGGCATTCTTTCAAATCTATAGATATCAAACCGTTGTTTGTATGCCTCACCATTGGTGTATCAAAAGAAAATAGACAAACAGCATGACGGTCTCAATTTTCATATTTTCTGTAGAAGTCTGAATGTTCCACTATAATAAATGAGCGTGATATTTTTGTCTTTGTATCAGGTAGGATGGTGAATGATTTTTCCCCCATTTCTTAAGTTTGATATTTCTCCATTCGGTATACCGGGTGATTCTCTAAGGTGGCTCACTCCTATAACTTTTTCATTATTGGAGATTGGAAAACTAAATTTATGGGTTGTTTATTATAGTTCAATTTACATTTTTTGACATATTTAATTGCTTTGCCGTACTTCCGGTTTGACCGGAAATGAACCCAAATTTCGATTTTTAAATAGGACATTCTATATATTTTTACTTATTTCGATTGAAAATGATATTCTGAATCCAACCATACTTCACTTGTCAATATTTCACAAATAGAATAATGTTTATTCCAATTTTTATTTTTTGATCTCGAATGCCCTGGATCGTGTAAATCGCTTCATTTTTGATCAAGTAACATGGGAAAACTATGACAGTGAGGCTTATGACTTCACAGTCGTTTGAAGAATTATTTCACAGTGGCAAATATGAATTTTTCCAGTTAACATTATTTTTTCAAATGGAAAGGAGGTGGCTTGTCGGCTTTTTGTGAAAGATCATTTTCTTACGAATAATTTGATGCCAAACACGTTCACTTTATTTTCTCTATTTTTCTGAATAATTGCAAGAAAGTCGCAAATCAGTCCATTAAGGTTACAAATTTTCAAAATGGCCTCCTCCTTGATCACGGCAGAGTTCAACTTTTTCAATTGTTGCGTGTATCACATTGATTAGCTGCTTCTCAGTGATATTCTGGAATGCCACCTTCACTTTATGCTCTAGTTCTTCACGAGTAGTTGATGTTGTATTGTAAACCTAATTTTCAATTGTTCTCCAGGCAAAAAATCTAGCGGAGTGAGATCTGGTGATCTAGAATATGAAAAGGAAATAATACATTTATGTAAAAATATAACAACTCAAGAATGTACCTTGCAGGCCACTGAATAGGTCCATAAGTGCCAATCCACTTTTCTGGAAAGGTGTTATTCAGATGTTCTCTTACGACTTGAGAATTGTGAGGTGGCGCTCCATCTTTTTGGCAATAGATATTAACTTGGTTAGCCAGTGGCAAATCTTCAATGGAATCATTAATTTTGATTTCTAAGGAACTGTAATATCTTTCCGCAGTCAGCTGTCCGTGGAAAATTATTGGCCTCAAAAGTTTTCCTCCGATAATAGCCATCCAGCAATTGAATCCAAATCTCTCTTGAAAATTTCCTTCTTGCATCAGATGAAAATTTGTTTGAGACAGTACCTACTGAACATACCCAAGTTGGTGAATCGGTTTTCATCTAAATAAATAATTTTAAATGGAAAACGTACATCTTCTCTGTATTTAGTCAAAAATCAGTTGAAATAAGTCAATTTTGGTTGTGATCGTTATCGTAAAAATGTTGGTGTGGTTGGTACTTGAATGCTCGATAATCATATTTATGAAAAATTCTCCAGTAGGACGAATAACTTATATCACATTCACAAACAATTTGGTGAATTGAAGCCGTACAATTCACTTCAACATAGACCCACTCCTCTACTTCTTTTTCTTCACTGACGATGAAGTTACTGGCATTTTATTCTGGTTCATTTCGCATTTTTCTTTCCAGTTTTGGAAAATAATGCCGAATGGGATGGCGACGATTAGGTTGCATTCTTTTTTGTTTCTCCGTAAATTAGCAACATATCTATTTTATCGTTTCTAGTATAATTTGCCATATCTAATTATAAACTACACAACAAATAAATTTTCAAAAGTGACAGCATACTCACTAGCCTATTTGTTCAGGTAGTCCTAGCAACAGCTTCAATTGTTTGTCACGGATAACTAGAATAACAGGACTTTGTGCATAATTATACCGAATACGTATTATTTGTTATTAGGTATGATCGTTTCTTGCAATTATTCAGAAAAATAGAGACAATAAAGTGAAAGTGTGTGGCATCAAATTATTCGTAAAAAATGATCTTTCACGAAAATCCAACGAACCACCCCCTTTCTATTTGAAAAAATCAAGTTAACTGAAAAAATTCACATTTGCGGCTGCCAAATAATTCTTCAAACGACTGTGAAGTCATAAACCTCACAGTAGTAGTTTTCCCATGTTACTTGATCACGAATGAAGCGATTTACACGATCCATGGCATTCTAGATCAAAAAATCAAAATTTGAATAAAAATGATTTTATTTATCAAATATCAACAAGTGAAGTATTTTTGGATTCAGAATGTCATTCTCGATCGAAATAAGTAAAAATATATAGAATGTCCCCAAAAATCGAAAGTTGGGGTCATTTCCGGTCAAACCGAAAGTACGGCAAAGCTAGTAAATATGTCAAAAAATTTCATTTGTGCATGATAATCGATAGTGTGAATGATATCACAAGACAGATATTGTGAGAGGTTTTGAAAATTTTTGATAGAATGATGTAGTTTTTCATGATGTCTGTTTGAAATGAGTTGATAGCCTACATAAGATATGTTTCAGATACTCAATAAAAACAACCGATAGAAGTGTGGCTATTGTGTTTTCTAGGATTTCGAAAAGCTGAAAAGAAAATGGAAACATTTTTTAAATCCATTATATTTGTTCAACTTTTGTTATTTATGCTTTGAATTTGATATATTTTTCTCTTCAAAAAAATGAATCCAGCCAACATCAATATCATTAATAATGAAAAATGTATTCCCTTTCAACATTTAGAGAAAATAAAAGAATATTTCAGATTATCAAAACAACAATCAATGGATATCAAAACATTCTTTCAAAATAATTTCACTTCTTACTTACTGCATTCCAATTGATTCTCTATCGAACAATACGAGAGCGTTTGAGAACATTTTTTGATGTTTCCATGTATAATTGATTGTAAAATATTTATAGATAGAGAAATAGAGGATTGAAATATATCAGTCGGTCTTTTCTGATACTTCGAGATATAAATTTTTTCCTTTCACTCAACGCAAATACTGCTGATGATGTCTACCGCAGAAGCGGACGAAACGTTTGGTAGTTCATGCTCCATAGCCTACCAGCTCGGCCTATTGAGGTCTATGTTCTTGTATTGTTCTTAGCAAAATTTAAACTTATTTTTAAATAAAGAAAACTTATTTCATATCTCCCGGTACATTCAGTATTCCACAAGTAGCTCCTCGGCTACCACACAAAAACTCTCCAACACTTTCCTTATATAATGCAATTCTCCGAACCCGATTATACCCGTATCGTTCCAGAAGAATATGCAAAAGACATCGGAGATTCAACCCTGTGTAAAATGACCAGCGGCTGTAGGCTTGTAAACTTCCCAATAGAGCGGCGGGGTTTGAAGGGGAGAGAGGGCGGCAAAGGGGCTGTAAACTTTCCCTTCTCAAAGATCAATACCTCTACTCTAGTCCGGCGTCCAGTAGCTTATACTTGGACTTCATGGGAGCATATCCTCTGTTTAAAATCAGCAGGAGCGAGGCAGAAGTGTAATTCCTGCTATTCCTGCTTTCAGAGGGTCTTTCATACAAACTGACTTATACGATAAATTATGCACGTTGGTCGAAAAAAGCTTTTTCCGTAAGCTGCTCGTTTGGTTTCGTGTGGGAGAGGATATCTTGCTATTTTTTGATGATGATACATTATTTAAAGAAGTTCAAATTTTGATACGGGTGCATATGGATGGAACTTTGATCTAATGTTTATTATTAGAGACCATCAAAATTTGAAATATTCTGGTACTTATTTTACACAAAAATAAAGCTCGAGGGCCATATGTTCTTAACAACCCACTTAAAATAACGGAATCGACTTGATGAGTAATCGAAGTCTTCCAACATTTGAAATTTTATTGGTTTAAACAACAACAAACAATAATCACGACTGGAATAAATGAAATTCATAGTACCCTAGAGAATAATTATTGCAAAAACAAAAACATAATTGGGCCTCCATGTCAAAATCATGTTTTATAAATTTACGGGACCTACTTAGTAATCAATGGAAGTGTATTCCTTGATTTTACCTTTTTTATTTTTTTATAACCGGATTTTGATTAATTTCCTCCTCTAGATAATTTCAAGAATTGCATGGGATAATCATAAAAGTTATTTTCATCACAATAATTCACGTGTTATAGAACTCATTTTTGCAAAAACAAACATTACATTTTGAAATATTCAATTTACAAATTCACTCACGTCATATAATAATACGTTGTTAGAAAAATACATTTTCAATTCTTTTCAAAATCTGACACCAGAAGGTACCTCCTTATAACCCCTTTAATCAATTAGACTTCCAAGAATATTCTGAACAAGAAATATATAGAAGGCTCCAAAACAATATTTTCAGTGAACTATTCAGTTCAATCAACAGTCAACAAAAATTCAATAATTTCTTGTTGACTAGATTTGTTGAATGGTTTTTCGAAAATCCACATTAACAATGAATTGGGCGCCATCTAACATTGAAAACTGGGAAATTAGATTGATGGGAATGTATTATGTGGGGTTTGGTCGTTGAATGATACTATAAATTCTCAGGCATACTTAAATATAGCTGTGATACGATGAAGTTGAAAATATCCCACGAAAACTAAGAGCTGGAGATATGTGTGATGTAAGAATCACATCTTAGATGAAAAATGACGCTTACTCATCATACTACTTATCAGCTCTCAGAGTATGGTATCATGAGCTTGAAATATTTACGACAATAATTTTGAGTATTGTTACTGATAGATTTTTGACTAGATATGTAAGGAAAATATTTCGTTGTAAACTTCTTGTAAGCAGGACATCGTCTAGTTGGACATTTTCCTGGACGTTTCCTCAAGATCGGAAAAAATCAAACATATTAGTCTAACGTAATCCTACAACACCAATTATTAATTTCAATTAACATAAACCTGACACCAAAAAAAAACTAAAAAAAATACAATTTCCTGAACATACATTTCCAAAGACACACCTCTAGAACGGGTTGGGAATGGTTGATCTATCGACGATCAATGAGGTAAAAAAAATAACTTCCAGGGCTAAATAACAAAGGAGTCAGAATATAATACCCCCTAATTCAGGAACAACAGGTATGACTATATGAAAAGTGACATTAGATTCATCCGAAATAGCTCAAAAATAACTTTTGAAGGATTTACGTTCTCCAGAATTTAGGTATATCTTAGGTATTGCCATCAGATATGGCATTGGAAAAAACATCAATTCGAAGAAAACTTGTAATGAAATCTTACAATAAATTTTTCCTCCTGACAATTGAACACAGAAAATTATATAAAAATAGTAACTGAAGGATATTCAGATCAGAATTGTTCATAGAATCATTCACATGTTACATGAATTTTTGGTGAAGGAAACGGTGTTGGATTTCTGAAAGTTTCTAGATGGATACAAGGTAATATGTAATAACTTGTTCGTACCCTAAAAATAACTTAGAATATGAAATAGAGAAAGAAAAGATGGAATTGAATGTAAGAAAAGTGGATTAGCTCATTAAACAAATTTTTGTAGAGATAGTTTTGTACAAGTTAGTGTATGTAATGAGTATACTGAAAGATACAACTGAAACTTGGACGTAATATTTTGATTGCTTTCCTGAATTCTGTAAGGTTTTCTATTAATTTCATCAGTTGGCTGGTGATTGGATATGTTTGGGCCATTGTGAATTCCTGATCTTTCAGTAAGTGTCATGCTGGGTATAGGTAGACTTGATAACTCCTGAGATGTTGATTTTAATTAGATGGTGTCGAAAACAATTAATATAATTTACGTGTACATTATATATTAAAATGGGAATAGTGAGCTATCCTCAAAAGAAAGACATATGCCAGCGTGGACTTTTTTGTAGACCTATAAAAAAGAAAAATATGAAGTGAATAGTAACACTTCATCTTAAACATGAAGTGAAATTTTGTGTTACACCTGAAGCGATAAGGCAGTGTTTTCGATTAAAAGTCTCTAGGTGGCGTCACCGCCACGACTTCTCATATATGACATCGTCATATTTCAACCAATACACCTATAATATTGTTAGATTATACAGGTAAACCTCCCTCTTCAATCAATGCTTCTATTGGTGAAAATCCATTCGGTAGTTTTTGAGTTTATAGTGTTCAGACAGACAGACAGACACGCGGTGGGGGGACTTCGTTTAATAATAAGAAGTGATGATCGCAATTTATTAAAATACAATTACAGTTTTTATTCTCACATGAAATTTAGTTGAAACTATCTTTCCATCAAGTCACTGCCAAAGTTTTCACATTACTGATACGTCTACGTTTGGATACTGCATTTTTGAATTGAAAATTACCTGTTTCGAGACTTTTGGAGCTCTTCAACTCTTCATCTCTTGTTCAAAAAAAGGTTCTTCAAAACCATGATTGTTATTGAGTAAATACCTTTCCCCTGAAATTACCCATTATTGTATGTTGGTGTTATTGTTGAAATGCTTGTTTCAAGAAAAGTGAAAGGGATTATTAATTTTATGTCTTAAACGATTCTGAAACTTTTTTAGCGAGTTCCTCTGTGGATATTGATGAGAAAACAAACAGTATCTGAGCAATGTTGCCCTACTTCTCATTTGTCTAGAACTTCCCCAGTGGTTATTCAACTCCTTACCGGCTCTCGGGCTGCTTATATCATCAATTATATATTCTGTGAATGACAGAAGTTATGTTTGCTCCAGAAACTTCTGCTATCCTGCTACCGTAGTCCTGTAAAAGGTCCTGGAACGTAACAGGACAACTGAGACAGGGAATCGACGGCATTTGCTAGAGACAGAAATGGCAGATGGAAACAATGAAGGGCGCGAGAAGGGTTTAATGTCCTTGTAAGGATAATGAGTGGAAGGACAGACTGTCTCTTTCATATCGTTGAGGAAAAGTTACGTAACAAAGAGGTTCTATATTTTGAAAACTCGAAAGTTTATTATTTTCCGAATTGTATTAATCTTGTGATCTTGATGTGAAATTGATGTACAACCTAATTGAAGTGGAAAATTAGCATTATCCTAAGCAAGATGTTTCATTGGGGTGATACAGTTCAGTTCATCTATTATACAAGGTGATCATTGACGAGAGCTAGTTAAACGTATTTCGAATGTATAGTGATTTGAAAACTGGTAATTTCAGGGCAAAAAGTAATTGATAATTCAACAATTGAAATATTCCTAACTGAAATATGGCTACAAGCTTTCCATTTCGAATGTAACACCCTGTATATTTGGTGATGCTTGAATTCCCCATTTTAGTTCAGAGATGAGGTTTATGCAAAATGTTTTGGGAACCTTTTTTGGGTAATAGGTCAATGTTTTAATGCAGAAAGTTTTGTAGTTGTGAAACATTTTTCAGTACATTCACATCCACGCATGTTTAATGATAAATATTCTTTACAGTTTTTTAAAGCAATAACCTCACTAATTCAAATGAAATATCAACTTGTCAATAATTCCCTATACCTGAATTGAATGATTCGAAATATATTTGAACATTTACATAAAATTCTTCAATGAATTGAGCATTTTGTTCCAACAAAGATCCTATAAAATTTATGAAAATCAGAATATTGGTTGAGAATAATTCTAGATAAGCTGAAGGAAAATTCTACCGATGAAGAAAAAATTAAGATATGTCTTCTCTCATTGTACTAAAGAATAAAGGAACTCGAAATCCAGAATATAACATAAAACGTTTCGAAAATATCCAATTCAATGCATGCTCTACAAGCATTTTCTTGCGGAATCAACCGCTAGGTTATTAGCCGCGTACTTGCTATTTGAATTTCAAATTTCGTCTATGATATCTGTAGCATTCAGAAATGACATCAGGTTGGTCAACGTTTGTCTATCATCATACAGAATTTTTTTCATTGCCTCAGTTATGTTGTGCTTTCTCTTGGTTTTCTCATATTCTGGACATTCTACAAGAATATGTTGCACTGTTAGTACTGTTCGGCATGTGATATGTAAAGGTATCTCTTCTCCTAGGAGCGATTCGCAGACGTATGAGAACAACTTGATCTTTTCTGTTCAATTTCAACGGTGAGATTCACACTTGGTTTTGAGCATTCCAGTTTCGCGTCAGTTTCACTCCAAAGGTTCTGCCAGTCAGATTCTCCTTCGATTTCATTATAATTCTTCAGATCTTCTAGGTGGAGTGGTACATTTTCATATTTGTTGGAGTTAGCAATCATTCTTGCTGCCTTATCCAGATCCTCGTTGTTCTTTATGCCACAATGGCTAGGCACCCACATGAAGCTGACAGTTCTACCACTTTCCTTCATAATATGAATTCTGGCTATAATAATCCTTGCAAGGGGGTCAAAAGTAAATTTATTTTGGAACGATCTTATGGAATTCAACGAGTCGGTGCAAATTAGGAAATGTGTTTCGTTTCGTGCAAAGTCACATAATAGTATGTTTGTCATGTCCGCTACTATTTTGAATTAGGAATATACTTTGTTTTTGATTTTTTTTGTACATATCATCAAAATGCATATATGCATTTTAGGTGGGGAGAATGTTCGGAAAACCGGCAATATTTCAATTTTCAGTTCGATGTCTTTATCGCGAGACCGAGCATTCAAAGTTTTTTGTTTATTGGTTTTTTTATGGTTTACCAGAAAGAAGTTTTAGTGTTGTTAATGATTTTGAAGTTGAATCGCAACCGTTTTGAAAACGATATAATCAGTTCGTTCTCTGTCTTCTCGATATACCGCTATTTATCCCTTTTATGAATGATGTGTCAACGAGTATATGCATCAACAGTCAAGTTAGCTGGAAAATATTCCAAGAACTTTCTGATAAAACCCAGAGCAGCTTATCCAAGAGGAAAACTCCAACTATCAGGCAACTTTGATGCACTCGTGTCAAAATCAATTACAATTAAAATTACAGTCCACTGATAACGCCATTTATGTACTTTTGCTATATCATTTGTATTTTTTAACTCGGTCTTTGAGCCATCAGTATATATTTTGCAGTTGTTAGGAAATTTACTGTCGTTATTGTAGTAGTTACGTTTGTGTTGTTGTGAGTTCAATTCTGAATTTTTCATTCCACTTCCCGAAATACTGCAATGTATATCAGCTAGTTTCCATGGAGGGAACTCCGGGAAGGTGAGTGTGAAAACTTTCGAATCTGGGAAATCATGTTGTTCTCTTATGGGTGTACCTGTTGATCTAGTTTCCGTTGGTTTTAGTAGGAATAATTCATGAATTTTGTCAAAGTAAAAGATATCACGATTCGGGTGGTTAGGTTGACAGTATATTTTCACATTATAATTTGCAAGGAGTCTCGTTCTTCGAAGTTCGAGAGGAGGAGTTGCAGTTTCACAGCAGATTGACATTACGGGACTTGTTCTGAAATTTTTCGTTATCAGCCTTAGAGAATTATTTTGAAGTTTGTTTAAAGAGGAGTATATTACACTACCACAATCTATTTGAGAGAGAATGAGGCTGTGATAAATATTCAGCAGAATTTCATAGTGTGCTCCCCATTTGATTTCTGCAAGAGCTTTTATGGTGGGATTATTAAGAGGTTTTTGCTTTCTACTGAAGTGAATCGCCTTTGTTTTGCTTGCTGAGTATTTGAGACCTGTACTGTGTGCTCTGCTGTGAAGCTCATTCATGGTGTTCTGAAGTAATCTGTGTTATTGATGACTTGTTTATTTTGTTGAAATTTATGATCACTTTAATAAGATGAATGAAAACATTTTTTTTGTCTAATTTCCACTACGTTTATTTATTCTTACGACCGGTTTCGGGGTTTAGCCCATTATCAAGTAAAACAAGTATGAATTCATCCACAGTGTAGAAAATTTTTTCTGCAAGTAACACTTTTAGCTGTTTTTAAAGGCTCGAGGTGAAAGTGTCTTCATATCACTTGGCAGGATATTGAAGAGACAGATACCAGCAAACATAGGAGACTTTTTATACTTTGCGTGATGGTGTTTTTGGGTGGTGAACATATGGTTATTCCTAGTATGATAATTATGGACTTCCGATTTCTACTCTAATTGCCTTTTTTTTTTCATGAATATATGTCAATGTTTTTAGAATGAACATACAGGCAACAGTTAGTATTTTGTTTTGTCGAAAAATCTCTACATGACGTTCTATAATCTGAATAGAAAATCAGCCTCATTAATGATTTCTGTTTTATGAAGATTCTCCAGTTGCTAAACCCCAAACAGCAATGTTGTTGTAAATAATTGATTGAAACTCTGCAAAATAAACTGATATAAGTGCATTAGTATTTAATTTGTTCATGAAGGATTTAATGAGATAATAAGATTGATTCAATTTCCTGGACGTGAATTCTATATGTTCTTCCCAAACGAAATGTGAGTCAATTATTGTTCCTGAGATTTTTGTTGACCTTGTTAATGCCAAAGATTTATTCCGGAAAATAAAATTGAAATCATGTAGGCTTCGAGAGGAATTTGCAAATTCCATGCAGACAGTTTTTTCCAGGTTAACTATAAGTCTATTCCTGTAGCACCAGTCATCAAATTTGTGTAAGGTTGGTGAGTTAACAAGAATTTGCATTTCTTCCGCTGTTTTACTCGAGAGAATAATGGGAGTATCGTCTGTGTACTGGTATATCACACCATTACTTTCATTATTAGGTAGATCATTCACATATAATAGAAAAATTAGTGGACCGAGAACACTGCCTTGAGGTGTCCCAGTTGTTACAAGGAATTTATTGGACATTATGTCATTCTGTTTCACCAGAAAATACCTATGTGTAAAGAAAGACAATATAAGCTGATTTATGTTTCGTCGGATACCAATCTTAAATAGCTTATCTGATACGAATTTGATATTTAAGGTGTCGAAGGCTCTACTCAAATCGAAAAATAAACCTACAACACTGTTTTTTTATCCATTAAATCATTCTTGTACAAAGTTGAACGTTGCAGTTTCTGTCGAGCTATTTTTTCTGAATCCGTGTTGGTACTTTGTCATTAGATCAAATGTTTCCAGGTAATCATTTATTCTGCCGTATATAATTCTTTCATAAATTTTTGAGAATATATGAGTCGATAGTTCTCTATATTTTTACTGTCGCCATTTTTAAGTATAGGGGCAAGGACCGCAATTTTAAACAGGTCAGGATATTCTCCAAATGAAATACATATATTTATAATATGTCCTTTAACTACAGATAGGTAATATATCCACGCATTCTTTGATTACTCTTGTCGAAACTTCATCATGTCCTGTACTTTTTCTATTGTCTAAAGAGATCTAACTTTTTTCCTTCGTCCGTAGTGACTGGCTCGAAAAACATGTTTGCATTAACATTTGTCATTGTGTACAACTCTCTGAATCTTTCCCTGGGAGATGTGTCCTGATTTTCTCGTCAATTATTGTTGAGAAATGCTCTCCGAATGTTTGTACCACTTCTTTATTGGTACTTATTATCTTGTCATATTTACTTAGTACTATACATTTGTTTTCTTCATTCTTTTATGGTTGTTTTATAATATGTACTCCAGAGAGTTTTGACTTTATTGGTAAAATCCTGAACTTTTTTCATGAAAGGATTTATTTTTTCTTAACGTATTTCATTTTCAATATTATTCTTGGCGTTTTTATAAGCGATATTACTATTTTTAGAGTTTTTCTGTTTCCTAAGGTAATTCATGTGCTTGAGATCATCAATTTTTTTCTTCAATGAAATGGAAAGGGAGATTTTGTTATTTAGGTATTCTTATTTTTTATTTCTTGTTAGCTGCTAATGAGTACTAGTGGTGGGGGCTATCAAGGTTATATGAATGTCAACAAAGTTTGACTTTGAAACTTTAACAGTACCAATTTCGGCAGAGAGTACCTTTGTTAGTAGTGGTTTAATATGGCTTAAAATGTGGAAACTTTGTTACTACTTATGGTGAATAAATCACTTGTCAACTCCGGTCACTGTTTCACAAAAAATAATTTTCATCAAATTAATTGTAAACTGGTCAGATAAATAATTTTACAGCATTTATAATGAATCTGTGAAATTTATCTGATGGAACAAGAAACACAAAAAACTAGTTTTGGAGATCACTTCGAATAACTGAATATGCTCAAATTAATATTTCTCATTCCGGGAAAATATTCTTCCATACGCCCGAGGGTTTATAGATATTACATATTTAACTCGTTAAGTATCTTTCCGTATGTAACTCAAAACTGCCCTTCCGAAGCTTAAAAGCTCAAAACATATTACACGACTGAATTATTTCAGAAATACCTTTCGTTTTTACCTTTGTTCTCCAAAGCTTTCAGTTGCAGGTTTGGGTCACAGATTCCACAAATATCGGTGGAGCTGAAGTAGGACGAGTGCCGTGTGGTGATAAAAACAAAGCGATTTCCACGGTTGTCGCATTATGGTAGATTACGGAGCAGGCGAGAGAGGCAACAGGTTTGTTTGCCCGAAC
This sequence comes from Leptinotarsa lineolata, assembly GCA_015342045.1. Taxonomy (NCBI): domain Eukaryota; kingdom Metazoa; phylum Arthropoda; class Insecta; order Coleoptera; family Chrysomelidae; genus Leptinotarsa; species Leptinotarsa lineolata. Next base: position 14,022 of record WOGR01003039.1, read on the forward strand.
GATAGACAATTAGCATTGAGAGCCAAGTAAGTACACTATAGATCTCTGCTCCCTTATTGTGGAGGAATGGTTTGCGGCATTCTCATTGATATAATCGCGTTTGTGGGAAACAATGTGTTAATGTATTTGGAGAGCTTCGATTATTTGTTTCTAACAATCTGACAATTGCCAGCAAGATATTACAAAGTTTAACGAATCGATTAGAGTGAAGCAGAACTAGTTTTATTGCGAAATTATACTTTTTAGCCATTTTTAATTCGAAGAAAGAGTGAAATGTAAACAGTCATCAGCATCCCAATTTCTAGTTCAAAAGTTTACCTATAATTGAGAAGCAAACATACTGTAGGGAAGGACTAACTCATTTCTAAAGTTAAAGCTTACACAAACGACAAATTTATGAGGTAGTCCAACATTCTGAAATAACAGACAGACATATTATTTCACTTGAAAATATTTTCCGTCATATGACTTGCGTAATCAGTTGGTTTATTCTCAAAATATTTGTTACTTCACAAGGTAACCTGATTATTAGCTAAATTTGTTTCGATGCTCATTCAGAAAACCAGAAATTTCAAAAGGAAATAATAGTATCGAAGTGCAGAGAGAGAAGGAAGTGATTCTCATCGAAAAAAGGTTACATTGAGAAATTAACTGTTTAATGAAAACTCTAACCTGTAAAACTGTTGACATTAACTCAAACAATTTGAAGATTTTAATTAACGAACATTTGGCAAACACTTGTTGAATATTGTAAAAAATATTACATTCAAAGATTTGTGTTCATGCTCATAGATACATAATATTTCCAATCAATACCAGGTTATTCATCGAATTTGATTATATTTCATAATAGAAACTAATTTTTCCAAATACAATATTATGCTGAAATGGTAGTAAATATTTCTTCAACCCTCTTTCCCGAAGCTCCCGTCACAACGCAGGGTGCACCGTCATCAATAACTACTGTGAGGTAAATAACAATGGTACGAGAATTATGTGCCCCAAGAAGACGCAATGTGCCGAATATTGTTCTCTGGTGTAATACAATATCTCTTGTTCATGTTGTGCTTATTATTCTATAGGTTCTTTACGGTTTTGAAACAGCGCGATAGTATTGAATCCCGGACAGTCCATCTACAGAATAGAGTTAAGCAGAATAGAAAAGTGAATAGACAATAATAGTGAGATGAGATAAGAAATTTCAATTGTGATCCATCTCTCAGCTCAGGACAAACATTTTAGAAAAAAAAACTTTCGACTTATAGACTTTTACACCCTTGGTCAAATCTTATCGAAATAATTAATTTTTTAAAATGACTGTAGAAATTCTAATAAATGACTTAGTCTGAAATTCTTGGTTGGCAATATTATATTTCCAAAATATCGTCAGGATTTTTAATTATTATGAATAATATGAATAATATACTAGACTCTTTTTATTAGTCTTTGAATGTTGAATGAAATTTTGTCTTCGTTTCTTAGGAAGCAAGTTTACTTTTCTGTCCAGAAACGAAAAGATGGAAAAAAATATCTCAGATGAACAGATATTCCGAAAATGGAAACGATTTCGATTTAATTCAATTGAATTCGTCTAGACGCCATTGAAAGCTGAACAAAGCATACACAAGAGAAATTGTACTGTACCATAGAACAATATCATCCCACACAATACTGTACCAAAATGCAAGTTGAAAAATGTCGTACAGAAATCATGAGACATTGAATAAACAAAATACTTAATAACTTGATACTCGTCAACCCACAACAAGGTTCGTTTGACATCGGATGAAAATCATCCAATGACATTCAACCAATGATATAATCTATCCATTCCCAATTGGAACGGCAATAAAAATAAGAGCACTACGAGGCGTGTTCATAATCACTGCCCGGCAAATGGGAAATATATATACTACCAGTGCTTTCATGTTCAAAGCGTCCCTGGTACAGTCATAAAAATTTATGGCCTGTGGCCCCTAGTCGCCCAGATAGTTAGTAAACGTGCTATTAAATGTAGATGAGGAATGAAGGCTCGGCTAGCTGGACTGGTTGAATACTAATTATTTGGCCGTTTCACAATATTTCTTTATCAGTGTCGTGTGTTCGTGAGTTAGATGAGGTAGTGAGTGGTTTTGCAAACCGATTTTTGAAAACTTTTACACCAATCTCATCATTTAAACCGATTTTTGTGAAAATCTAAGTGTTTTTGGGTACTTTCATCAATATGGCTTTCTGGAGACCTTTCGAAACAAACATTACGTGTGAGGAATCTGTGTCAATCGACAGGGATCCGGAATTTGAAAATAAGGATTCACAAGTTCAAGTTCGGCGAGTAAACTTGAATATTCATGAATTTTTGAAGAAGGAAAACTGTCACACTTCACAGAATTATATTGTGA
>WOGR01003040.1:0-16417 GCA_015342045.1 Leptinotarsa lineolata
GATCGAAATAAGTAAAAATATATAGGATGTCCCATTTAAAAATCGAAAGTTGGGGTCATTTTCGGTCAAACCGGAAGTACGGCAAAGCAAGTAAGTATCTCAAAACTCCAAGGTTTCTATCAATCTTGAGTTAGTTATGCGTCATTCTGCTATCTTCATACCCTCTATACTGGTAGTTATTTACATTGATAATTAATTAAAGTCCGATCGGTAGATAAATAATGAGATTGAATGAAATATTAGCTTCTAGATGTTGTGCAATAAGAATAATGGCTCTTCCTCCAAGCTTCTGTTTTTTTTCACATCAAGTTTTTATAGTAATTGGTAATTTCATCTTAGAAACATTATTTGTGATTGACCCTGTTATATCACTATTACGTGGAATATTTTGTCCATACACATTTCAATTACGTGTTTCACTAATTTTCTGTGACTGTGTATCTAAGAACTATTGTACATGTTTCGGACGCCCGTTATTATCATAAGAAAAATTATGTTTTTTACATTGTGATTGTTTTTAAGCCTCATTAGTGAAAGTGAACATTAGTTTTAACTTCAACTTTGGTTTTACTAGAAAATTTTGTCCATTGGATCTTATTTCTTCATCGCTCTCCATCCTTAGCAGAACATAATCCTCAACCTCTGTTCTTTTAGCCAACTCCAAGACTTTGGACATTTTTATTATCTAAGGCTAAGGCATTATTTCCTTTGACTTAGTACCTACCACCTCCTTGATGATAATATTATAACTTGCTTTTTCATCTCTTCTCAATATAAATTCCATTCCTTCATAATTAAGTTGAAGGTTCCAAAAGTTACTCATCACAATTTTATGTGATTCAACATTTGATAATTTTCTCACATATTTTCAATACGAAAAATCTATTTTTTTTCAGGAGGTCAAGAACTCCACCAAAAAATAGAATGAGAAGATCCAGAAGTAGGGATGATCGTCTTAAAAGTGATAAAAATCATTATCAGTATGAACACGACTTCTCTTACAGAAGTGGGAGAGGGGAAAAATGGAAAGGTTAGTATCTACATTCCATCAAGATTCCATCTTCTTGAAGGTGAATCATAGTTAAAGTTTCTCCTGAAATACTAATAATAATATTTATTCCGGTCATTGAAAAGTGAGGAATAGAATATATTCTCATTAAAGAACAAGAAGAACGCCAGAAAAATTTCCACATGTCTCTCAACAACCCAGTTGTTGAATATTTTTAATAGCATACTTTATCAGTATGAAAACCCTCTCCGCAGTGGAACTGATATTGATAGTAGTATGATTACTGAACATACAGTACTCCCTTACCGCAGTGATTTGACATAAATCTCAACGCTTAATAGTTTTTCCGAAGTTTATTACGCAGGTTAGCAACATATTTGCAGCAGGCTCAAAAACTACCTCCTGCTCATTTCTATAAACACATTCTTCAAAGTGCTCAACGGTGTTATGCAATGAGAATTTCAACAGAGCTGTCTTGCTGACGTGTAGTATTGAAAGATTTTTTCTCTCTAGGAAATTACTCTTTTATAGCCATTCTCCGCCATTACTGAGAGATATACTGAATTTTGTGCAGTGATAAAAAGTAGTATCATCTGCATATGCAACTACATGAACTAGCACATATTGAAAAGAGCAAGTATATATCTGTGAGGGGCACCATGTTTGATTTCTAATGTTCGAATTTGTATCCTTTGCACTATGACTTTTTGTTTCCTTTCCTGTAAGTAAGACTTCATAAAATCCTAAGTATCCCACAAACTCCATAACTTTGTAATTTGTGTATAAGCTATTATTGATTTGCACAATTGTAAGCTGTACAAAAATCACACATTGGGGTATTTGATCAATGCGGGAAGCCAAAATTTTATTTTTAGTTTTAACGAATCACAAGAAGAATATTGGCAAACGTGAGCTCCACGTTTTTTCCCAAATTATCACTATCCTGCAACAATGACGACTTTTTGCCTACTGCCAACATTTGGATAACCTTCACATTGATTTTATAGAACACTTCCAAGATGTTTTGAAATAAGAGATATCAGAATGGGTGTTGGATCCATTTTCAAATGTCCACACCGCAATATCATCTCAGCTGATGTTGTATATTGTTATTTTTGATTAAAAGATACTCTAAATATTGTAAAGTTGCATTATTATTGCTCTCTCTGGTAAGGAGAGTCTTGTTTAGAATGTAGGTTTAATTAAACTCCAGGCGAGACTTATGATTTATTGAGATTTTTGATTTAAAAAATCAGGGGCGCTACAAAATAACTGATTTTCAAAGTGGATGATTAGACGAGGGATACGCAAATCCATAACATATGCAATTCTTTTTTATATCCTCTCAAATACGAATAACGTCATATATCATCCCAACCAATACCGGAAGACCATAGTCTCTGGTTCAAATATTCGAAGGAAATGGTTACTGCGGATACAAAACCTAAAGGGTCGTAAATACGAGCTAGTTCAGAAAGAAGTGTATTCATATATGGTAGTCCCTCCAAGGGGAGAACAATAAAGGAAATGTGAAATTCCAATATAATCCAAGAACTTTGGGTGAAGAATCTTGGAAGTCCACCAAAAGTGGATATTTCGATAGATGTGACGGAAGTAGGGCTTTTAAAACGGAATATTCGTTACTGGAGAATTTTCTCAGTTCAAAGCCTACGTGTTGTAATAAAGCGATTATCTGTCATCAAATTTTTCGCAGCCTGAAGCATAGAGAAAATCATCAATGTAGAAAGAAGTAAGAATAGCGCGTGAAGCTGAAGGAAATTTGTCACCATCGTTTGCAGCTAGTGGCTGAAGAGGGCGCAATGCTAGATATGGAGAACTGGTTACACCAAAAGCAACTGTAGTTCATTCGGAGGAAATCTCCAAACAATTCTCTGATAATTAATTTGCTTTGAAATTTAATTCAATCATAAGTTACATTTTTTTGATATCACGACAGAAACACTAAACAAATGAGCCAAAATTCCTAAGGAGAATAACAGTATCGTGTTGCAACTTGGGACCAATAAAAAGGTAATCATTCAAAGATCTCTGATTAGGTAATTGTGATAAAGCTTTGAAAACCACCCGCAACTTTGTGGTGGTACTTTCCGGTTTCACCACGCAATGTGGCTGATTAAAAAGAATTTCAGAAGAGGTATTACTTTCACGAACTCTTTTCATGTATCCTGCTTTCAAATATTTCTTCATGAAAGTTAAACATTACATAAAGTCGGGAATTTTCAGAAGACGACGTTCTAAAAATTGAAGCGATTTACCGCACGGTCACGTGATCTAGAACATGTTGAAGGAGGACCACGAAACGACGATACAGTCTATCGTCCAGTGTGATTCCGAAAATTTGTTTTTTGGAAGATCTGCTCGCACATCACATGTTCAGGTGAAGAGCGTTCGGGAACAGAAAAGTTCTCAATTTTTCATAAATATTTCTTCAATATCACATTTTTCTGATAAGTTGCAAATAAATGAAAATACTGAAGGAGATCCAGTGCTCAATTTTCCCATGAAGACATAATAATGATGATAATAATATTTATTTGACTATGTTACATATACAATATGTTTGTAGCTAGTCATGTTTAATGTAAAAGTTTGAAAATGTCCTTATAGGACGAAACTGCAGTAACTTTAGTTACGAATAAAAGTGGTAAAAAACATAGAAAATTTTCATTTTTCATTTTTCATCATATTTGACTTTACATTTGAAATTTACAAACAAATAACAATAATCACATATATAAAATCTTTAAAAATCAAAAGGAAGTAGTGACATGTGTGTTACCACATATGTGTTCTTAAGTCATCGACAGAATGGAAGCAATTCCTCAACAAATAATTTTTCAATTTTCTCTTGTAAGTATTCAGACTGAGCTCTTTGAAATCTTGGGGCAAGATACTGTACAGAGAGTAATCTATGGATTTTTTTTGCGATAAGTAAAGACGAAATCGATTTATTCTAATGTGAGCGTTTCGTGTCTTATATTCGTGGATATGATATTATTTCGCCAAGGGTGGTTTCTTCTTATGGATTTCAATCAAAACATAATGAAGGAATAAAGTTGGCAATGGCATAATTCTGAGGTTTTTTTTAATTTTCTGGACAGTGATCCCTGTATCCAATATTAGCCAGGACTCTCAATGCCTGCTTTTGCATACTAAATATTTAAATGGAATGACATGAATTTCTCCAAAGTTGTACATCATAACTAATATGTGAGTAAAACAGTAAAAAATATGAGGTTTTTAATATACTCGCACTAGTGATGTTCTTCAATTGGCGAAGGACAAATAGGGAACCGGAGAGTTTTCTTTTCTGTTGAGAAATATGTGCAGGCCAGTGGAGTCTACTATCTAATGTGATGCCCAGTTATTTAACTTTATTAGTCTCACAACTAGAGATAATTTTATCATTAGCAGAAATCTGGATGTATTGTGTCTTCTGACCATTTAGTTTCAGCTTATTAGATAGAAACCACTGATTAGCACTATTAGATACCTCGTCGAGATGAGACTATCATATCACCTTTATCTTCATATTGATTGCGTCAGGCTCTCCATCATTGCCTGATAGATGTCCGTTCAAAAGTACTTTTGGGTCATCAGCGCCCAGTGAAATATCAATAACCCCTGGGTTGGCCACATGTCAATTTCTAAGATGCGACAACCTTTCAGTAGAAGATGTGAATGTAGGAAGTTGTCATATATTTTGTTCAAAATTACGCGACCACTGCTCAAACAGGAACTCATTGTGCTCAAACCTTTCACTTCGTTGAAGAAATCAAATTTAGACAAGCCTAGCCAATTAAAAGTTTTTTGGGTGATGAATAATATCATACTTCTTGGGTCAAAAATTGAACAAACCGGCTGTGCCTACTTTGATTATCTAGGCTAGGATGCCCACCATGGCGGTTGACAAAAAAACGGTATTTAGTTTCGGAGCAATTTCAGTTCCAAAAAGACTTGAAGTAATTGGTGAGTTTGTGGAATCAAGAACAGAAATTGTCATGGAGTCACCGTTGTCTTCAAAAGGTGTTGCGAAAGAAGCATTGGTTAGTGTTTCCGGTTTGTCAATATGAAGAAGTGTATTATGCAAATGATAACATTTTTTACAGAAACATGTAGAACGATCTGATTTCAGATCATGAGTACTATTGAACCAATTGAACTAGAGATGATGTGATTTGCAAAACGCAGGTCTGTCTTTTGGGGGTTTATTGAGAAATGAGCATGTGTATAAAAAATGACCAGCTTTGCAAAACAAACAAGTGGAAAATGGTGATTCATGAACAAAAAAGGAGGAAGCGCGATTGGTTAGAGTCTGAGAAGGGCGAGAAAGCGAATTTGAGGATTTTTCATGCATTTTCGCTTGTGTAAAAAAATTATGTTTGTAGAACCACACAGAGCCTATCCAGGAATTTAGACAACTCTGTATAAGTAGGCATTTCGGATGACGCATGTGCAGTTTCGAAACGCACGATTAGGTCTGTATCTAGACGTTTAAGAAACATAGCGAGAGTAAAAGTGTACTAATCTGTTGGAAAATCTAAGGTTTTTAATGAGATAATATTTTATGAAAGGGCATTTAGTAACCTCAAAGCTACAGGTTTATTTGAATTCACTTCAGAGAAAGAATAAATTTCTTAATTTCTTTCCAATGCGATTGAGCATTGGAAATAAATTGTTCTTTCTTTTGACAAGTGTTTAAGGCAGTAAGGTATGTGTCAGAAGTTAATGGCAGTATTCTAACCAAGTTCAGTGGTTGGCTTTGTACTGATGATAATCAATAGTTAAATTTCTTGATTATTGTCAAAAACGAATCTTTATGTACTAGAGTATTGAACAGATCTATTAACGTTGAAAATGATTCATAATCACCAGCAATTAGTTCAATATTTGTCAGTTTCACATGAGTACTTGGAGCGATTGAATTTTGAATGAATGTTATGTTATGTGTCAGATTATCGAAACAACTCACTGAAACTCTATGAAAATGAATCTCAAAGTTCAATGCCTTCGACAGAGTATCGAGTCTGTTATGAAACATAAACAGTAGCACTTTTTCATCACCTATGGACAGTACCTAAAAAGAAATGGAATATAAAATATTTTCAAAGTGAATTATATTTGTTATGCACTGTTTTGGAATCTTTGGTGTAGTAATGAATCTAACTAATCTTAGTGAAGTCTATGGAACGGTTTTGTTGCAACATATGATGGGCGACTGCTGATTTTTCTGTCCTTCCATATTTTAGGTGTGATAAGTGTTCTTTATATCTTATTTTAATAGATATTCTTGTCTGTCTATAATAGTTTGCAATGCAGTCCTTACATTTGATTTCGTAAATTCCAGACTTCTCCGAATTCTCGACTTTGTCCTTTGGATTTTCTAACAGACTTTGTAGTGTATGACTTGTTTTGAATACCACCTTCATACCTAGTTCCTTGAAAATCTTTCCAAAGTTCTTCGTGTATTGTTGGTATGGAACTGAGATTATTTATCTTGGTTTTCGCCGTTTCTAAAAGTCGAGATTTCATTCATTGTTAACTTAAACTTTTTCTTTCCTATGATATCCTCTACAATACCCTTCGAGAAAACGTTACTAACCGCTATTTCCTGTATTATCACTTTTTCTTTTGTGAACTTTCATGTGTGAGTGGAAACGTCAGAAAACGATGTACCCAGCACGTTCGTGGTGTCCACAGTGATGTGAACTGTCAGGACTATACCTGTAAGTGCTTGTTTTCTTCCTGAATACATCGTATTCTAGTTTTCAACATTGACTCCTCTTTACCGAAACGTCAAGAAATAGAAGTTGTCCTTTATTTTCTAACTCATACGTAAATTTTATTGATGGAAATCTGTTATTTGAAAAAGAAAAAAAGTCTTTAATATAATTTTTTTAGTTATCGAATATCGCAAAAACATCCATATACCTCAGCCATATCCTAGGGAAATACTTTGACGTTTTCTTGGTTTCCATTTCGAATTTGCTCATGAACAGGTTAGCGAGGTATGGAGACAAGGGGTTACCCATAACCGTTCCCTCCTGTTGTTCATAAAAGAACCCTCCTACCTGGAAACGGTTTTGTTTCATACACAAATTAGCGAGGGAAATGAGTTCATCAATTTCGTTATCATTGAAATTATTTTTCGATAGTAATTCCCTGAGGTATTGTAAGGTCTGTGGAATTGGGAATCTAGGAAATAAAGAACTAACATCAAAGGAAACTAAAATCTCACCTTCTTGCAGAGCGATGTTTTTTGTATGCTGAATGAACTCCAAGGAGTTTTTTATGCTAAAACCTAGTTCCGCAATAGTTAAGCTTTCACATTTCCTATTGAGCCAATTTGCTATTTGGTAAGAGGGAGTTCCAATCGCTGACACGATGGGGCGCATCTTCCTCTTGAAGATGATCACTTAGTGATCGAAACACGTGTCTAGGTGTTAAAAATAACGGTTTGGTGTTGGGGTAAAACTCCATTAAGATGAATTATATTTAGCAAATGTAGACAGAACAGTTCAAAAAGGTCATGCAGTGTCCACCTCTTCTTATTGTTTTCCATCTAACATATCGAATTAGGGCGAAACCAAAACTCTTGAGTTGTTCGGTAAATAGACATACAGTCTATGTATGTATGTATGAAGATTTGTTTCAATTGAGTTCGTGACCACAAGGACCCACCGATTATGTAACAGCTGATGTTAGTCCCGTCAGTTTCTGATGGTTGTATTCATTCCTGCTGGAAGCTGGATGAAGGGACCCCTGATATTGAGGACGATTGGCAAACAGTGACACAAATAAACACCCACAAAATAATGTTTTGTCGCGTTGTGGTAAATGTGGGTTTTGCATTAAACAATCCAATCATACATCAATTTCAATGAAAAAATGAAAGTCTCTCGTGGTCAGTGGAGCGGTAAAAGAATTTTCGAGGTTATTAATAAACCCTCAACAGTTATTTGCACAACCTGACTCATATAACATCCTCAGTATGCACGAGAAGAAAAAAAGTGATGGTTTAGCTCCGAGATCAACGTAAGGATCAGACATATTTTTTTAGTTGTCATTTGTGATAGTTGAGTTTTAGGTATTTTTTATGAAATTATCAACTCTTAGTGAAATTTTCAGATCTTGTTCATCAACTTCTACTTGCCTTCAAAGAAAATTTCATAACATATTCTCATTGTCATAATAATGCCTTGTTCAACGCCGATCATTTTTAAATAGCTGTAAGAAAACTGTTTGCATTTTAAAACTGTTGTAGAAAAAAAACTTTACCAATCGTATGTTAAAACCAAGGTTAGATGTTTTATGATGAGAACTAATACCAAAAATACCAACTTGTAACTGCAGATATACAGAATCGACCGTTCATTAAATATATTTCACTGTTGTCTCTGTGATCACGTGGTATCATATCTGCACCTGCTCACTCAGCTCCAGCTTTCAAAAACCGAACACACTTAATTTATTCAGATTTGTTTGGCTATGAAGTATAATTTCAGCAATCAGCATCTTGACAGTAACAGATGTTGAAAGTTTGGTCGTGTTTTGCGAGTGGCTTTACAACGACAAAATTTGGAAATTACCGGTTTCTGAATTTTAAAGTTATAATTTTTATTTGTCTCTTGATGATTGTTAATTAGTTCAATATATTGTTTCATATTCATAAATAATTCAGTATAAAGTCATTGAACATTACATTTCCTGCCAGTATATTTGCAATATATGTTTATAATTCAATTATAAATGCAAAAGCAGTTATATTTTATTAATTGAATTCAAAATAATATCAACCTTTTTGATATTGAAACATAGTCGCTGTAACTGCGGAAGTTGCATATCGAAATGTGCTTCTTTTCAGGTGATACAATAAAAAACCGATATAAATCGTTTTAATCCTGATATGGATTTTATAGATGTTATGATATATTTTATGAAAATTTCGTCATACAACATTTGGCAATTACATCATCAATATGTTTCACGTAGGCTGTATCCCAAATGAAAACCTTAATTTATTTTCAACTAGAGAATTTGTGAAAATGTTGCACTCATCTCTTGTTACATTTAAGTAACACTAACAAAATCATTATTTTGCATAATGATAATAATGGTATCTTGTTATGGTATCTTTCATTGTGAATAAAAATGCGATTTTATTAGACATTAAATATGCAGTTGTTGACTTCATAGGCTGGGTTCAGCTTTTTATTAAATGTAAATATATGTAGATAAACATATTTGATTAAACTAAACTCAACCTAATAATGGCAATAACTTTTTATTATTCAGTTTGTACGCCAAATATTCATAGTGGAATTGAAACAGAGTGTTGAAAAATATTAGTGTTTTCACCCGAAATTTCTTGAAGTACACCAGGAGATTGAAAGCTTTCCTTATAAGTAAATTTTTTATATCAATTTTCTTCCTATTGTGTAGCCTTTCTGTGTTTGTTACCTGTTTTATTTCCATTATGAACGATTAGTGAGCAACCTGAATAAGTTATTTCCATGTAATTCAATGTTCATAATCGAAAGTAGTTCTTTTGGATGGATTTTTTCTGTACATAATGTATACAACTATCTTTGGAAATTCCCCATTATTCTTCATGTATTGACGAAGAAGTAGAAAGAAAAAGGCTTTTCATCAAATGTCATGGCTAAATGATAGGAATGCTCCTTAATTAACGCAATATATTCTCGACTAACATTACATGTAGTTTTATTCATTACTTAATCTATTGATTTGTTTTGATCACTCAATATATTGTTAAATTGAAACATCTAGGAAACATGCCATTCATTTTTTGTTCAGTGTGAAATCTTATTTCATCTACATTAACTAAAAGTACAAATGTTTAATTTTTCAGATTTTGCTAGTCGAAATTCACATAGGAGCCGAAACAGTAGTTCAGACAGAAATAGAAATACTAATATCGATGGTAATGTCAGAAAAAATCAAAGAACTTCTCAAACACAAAAGTCATCTCTAACATCTGCTGAAAGAAGTATTCGTAAAGTATCTGAAAGAGATCAGATACTATCAAAATGGCGAAATAATTATTGCAGAAACGATAAAAATCTCTCTGATAAGTTACAAGAACTTGCATCTTTATCCATTGAAGATATATTGAAAAGAGAGAAAAATATTTGGACACGATCAACACCTGCTGAGCTGTTTTACAAAAGAGATGAAAATAATATAAAATTAGTCAGTGCTACTTCAAAGTTAGAAACACTTTGTAACATTTTTAATGAGACTTTGATTTTGCGTGCAAGAAGAGCAAGGTCACTGTTACCGAAATATGAACCGCCTCCAAGAAAAAACCGAGCTAGACTTTGCAAACACAAAAGTAAGTATTACTGTGTAATAAACTTTTAAAGAAACAAGAGGATGAGTTCCAAACTCATAACTTTACTTGTCAACATTTTATAATACATACTTGTTTTCTTATATCACCATAGCAATAAGAATATATGAAAAAGAAGTATACATGGTGTTCATATACTACAAAGCATGGAAATTATAGATTTTGTATCGATTTTTGACAAATCAATATTGGAACTGAATTGGATACTTTTCCATCTCCAATGAATAATGATTTAATTGAAAAAGTTGGTGGTTATAAATATTTCACTAAAATACATTTGAAAGATGTGTTTTGGAATGTGAGCATTACAGAAAATATCAGAAAGTTTACAATACTTGTAACGGAAGAGGGGCATTATGAATTTCTCAGGTTATCATTCGGATGGAAGAATTCAAGTTCAAAATTTCAGAGTCATTCAGGATGGTCTTGGTGATTTATTGGACGGAAATGTAGTAGTATATATCGATTATATTATTTGTGTAGGTTACACTTTGGAGGAATGTGAAAATATTCAACATTTTTTAGAAAATTTTATGAAAATACCTTCAAAATAAACTTCAAGAAATGTTCTTTTTGTGTACAACAAGTGAGTTTTGTCGGTAGAGAAATCGATAGCAATACGAAGAGGATGAATTCCTAACTCATAACTTTCTTATATTGGAAATATGACCTGACCCTGGTCATCCATCATTGTCGAAATTCACGAATGCTACTAAGCTTTAATATCAATAGGGAAATAACGCAATTTTCACAGGGAGAATCATCTGCCGAGTATAACAACTATTGTTGTTTAATAAAAATATTCAAGAATTGTTCCTTGATGGAGTTTATATTTCAGAGCTTTAGCCCATTTCGTTATGTTATCTTCATCAAACGTCACCATGAAAGAATTTTTCCATTCCTCCCAAAAAATGATCTGGATTCACTGAATTTTCGTTCATACCAACGAAGAGAAATACCGGATGAGTTGAATCTCAAATGATGTATTTTCCTGATCGTCTGAAGTCCATTTGTTGGATACAGCTATGAATTCATATTGTTTTATCCATGTATTTGGGTGTCATCTTCAATGTGAGATAAAAATCGCTTTTCAAAACTAAAATAGGTTTGCAGAAACTTTCAAAGATCATTCAATCGCTAAGCTGAAAATACTCTCACTCGACACGCATTTTGCCAACCAAGTAAGCATTTTGAGGAGAATTGATCAAACTTTGAATTTTAGCCCTAGTCGCTTCGAGCTATTTCCAATAAATCAATAAATATCATAAAAGAAAATATTATTTACTCCACACCAGGGAATAGGTTATATTGCGTTTAGACATGATAGCTTCAATAATCTTACACATGATATGGGACTGTCTCTGATTGATTTTTTGGAGCACTCGATATTGAACCGTCTTTACATTTAATTTGATGTAAAACTGGAACAAATCATATTTCTCATTCCGATTTATTTTTGCAAATATTTTGTAACTGTACAATATTCAGACTTTCATCTGTAGAAAAAGTAGGATGACTACTACAAAATGTTTACATGATCGTGTAATAATTAGAACGATCCTGTTTGGAAATGATCTTCATGCAAACCTCATATCAAAGTGAATTAATATATCGTTTTTCATCATTTAAATTGCGCACTTTTTGTCTACCAAGTTTGCATCATCTGAAAATCACTGAGACTTTACAATCACCCAATGAAGCATGTGCCGACAAAATGAATCAATATGTGTTTGACAATGTTCTCTTCTGAATTAAATGAGTTCGGACGTCCACTAAATCTACTGAAACCTACCAGAAATTTTGCAGAAAGGATTGGAGAAAAAGATAAATTTGAATATTGAAAATTTTGCCATTCATCTCTTTCCAAAAAGTGTTTTGGTAGTGGTAGGTGATTTTCAATCTACTACTTCAATCTCTCAGAAGTATTTGGGTACTGCAATGGTGATATTACAGACAAAATATAATATGAGGTTAACCCTTCACCCCCTTTCTTCATATCATATTTATTCATCATGAATAGTGGTTAAACCAATAAATCAGTGTCCAGATGTTGTGTGGACGTACACATAATATTAACAATGAGATTACCTGTAAGTCGTTCCATTTGCCCATTCTAATGGCAATTTCATATCTTGGTCACATTTGAAAAATCGAAACTCTGAATATTGAATAACCGACCACCACTTCTTGATATGAACTCAAATAATAAAACTCATGACCTAACAATTCAACGTTTCTCTGATAATGCAAGTTTCAGATTGGAAAACTGGAAACTATTATCTTTTTTTTTCAAGTACCTTCTTCAGAAAAGGTGAGTTTGATATTTGCGGATATTTGCTATTTGACAAAACCATCTGATTGAACTTACCGACGGTCAAATCTTGTATACATAGATATATTTTTTCTTTGCTGTATGGCACAGACTGCTTTAGTCATCAGTTGTATTCTTTGAGGGCTTGTTACCAATTTTCTATACCACCTGAGTAGCAACATGCTTATTCATCAATGAAAAATGTTAGGAGCCGGTTATAGTTGAATTTTTCTCATTTTTTTGTACATTTATTAAAATTCATTTTTAATATTCACTTGTTTGGTTGACTTATATTGAACTTTCTTTACTATTCATTAGTTTGAAAGAAATTTTCAATTAGTATTACTTGCTTGAATTGTTGAATAATAAAATATATTTGTTATGGGGGTTATCTTACATATATCAATAAAGTTTTCTTCGTTCAGTCCCTTACTATTTGCTCTATATTTTTGTATCATTGTGATGTGTTCACACGACTTCATGTGGTAAGATGTGTAGACGTTCACATTGTATTGAGAAATCAGACTAAAATTCACACCATTATCAACCACTTCCCATAGATTTGGTCTGAGAGAACACAAATGGGATGTACAGAAGTTTCTGTTTTTGCAGACTTCAGGAATCAAAATCCTTTCAGAAATGGCTTAATTTAGAAGGATAATTCTTTATATTTTGCTCTGATTCATTCTTGGATGAATTTTTCAGTATCGGATGAAATATGAACGACATACATAAAGAATGAAATACATACATACACCAAGGATTAAATATTTTCTTTCTGGTTTTTGGGGTATATAACCTCCTACGACGTAAAAAATTAACATGGCCGTTGAAAAAAATCTGTTTTTCCGTTAACCATCTGTCGCCTCCCTACGAACGGCAGCCCTCGGAAGTCGAAACTTGTGGCAAGCTATACGGATTAACGATGTCTTACCTTTTAACGCGCGATTCCTAACACGGGTTGGATGATACGCAGTGAATATCGATCAAGCGGCCGTAGGTCGTTGCGGTTGATCGAGTGAGTAGAACGATCGACTCTCGACAACCCAATCGGCTACTGTTTTGCCGGTCAGTAGAATTAGCTAAATCAGTAGAGAATCTGCTAATGAGTAATAAGGGGCAAACTGAAAATTTCACCCCAAAAAGTTACTGCGTAATATAAACTACTGAAGTGTTCAATTAATAGTTAGTGATTTCCATTTACAAATTTGACTACAAATTAAATATTCTATGGAAAAAAATGAAGTGTACTTACTTTATACAAAGAGAAGGCAATACTTTCGTCAAAGTTTATTATCTTTTATCAAAAACAGTCTTTTTCTGGTTGTCACGTTCTATTTTGGACTTCTGTCCAACTTTTTTCATTGTTAAAAAATTGGTTACTTTTCTGAAATTTTCTGAAAATACCAATGAATGAAATAGCTTTGTTTTCAATTTTAAATCTTCGCTGCAAAATTCCACTTTTCACTATCAATTCTGATTTTTACAATTATTTTAAATATTTCGAATCTTCAGCTCTACCAATTGAGACAGATCATAAACTCGTTTATTCGATTATTGATCTGTTAACCCACCTACAATTAAAACCGGAATAGTTTCAGAATAAATTAGAAATTCTGGAAGTGTATTTTAATTTTTTTCTTGTTACAGATTAATTTTGGTGATTTCCGGACGAAATATCGTATGAAGTCTAGTATTTTTCAAAATTATGAAGTTTGAATCATGTTTCGTTCATACCAGCGAACGATTCGAAAAAAATACAGTTGGGATTTTAAATTTGAAGGTGAGATTCAAAATTGAAAATGAAATAATTTTTCCTTCGGTGTTATTGAAAACTCTGTAGGAAAAACCTGATTTTCGAAAATACATTCTATTTTAAATCTTACACAGATAACGGATGAAAACACTGAAATGATACTGTTTTTCATTTAATTTTGAAGCATAAACCAACTGAAAGCCAAGTTTTGATTATATTCTTTGCATGTCACTATATAGTTTTGTGTCAAGTCACACTTTGATAAGAAATAGACAGGATCACGAATCGTAAAATTCCTAAAAGTTTTCCTTAGTTCCGATTTTTTGGGTAAAAACACTTCATTAGTTCGTTCTCCAACGATTCATGGACTTGTTTTCCATTGCTAGTTTGTTTCAGACAAACACACACGAATTAATTATGTGGAAATTCATTCACGCTCCCATATGTTACGTAGACGCCCACATTAACTTTTTTTTGACGCCTATTGAAAATTTTCAGTGCATATAGAAACAAAATTCACCAGAACTTCGACCTCATTGAACTTCACCTTTTGATGTACGTGGATTTGGAGCCTATAGCTGGCGTCCCCAGAAAGGCCTCCATACTGATATGCGTGTGTGTGTGTGTGTGTGTCTGTCGTGTGCGTATGTGTGTGTCTCCCTGTGTCCGTATATATGTGTGTCTGCCGAGGTGCGTATGTGTGTGTCTGTCCGTCTTGTCTGTTTGTCTTTATATTTGTGAACAAAATAATGCTTTAAAGAGGTTTGCATTATTTTACTCTCCAGAAAATTTTCATTTTCTATCATTTATGCTGTCCAAAATAATCTGGGTGGTTATTTTGAAGAGCGGTATTCATTTTAATCAGATCCAAATTTCACGGATGAATTTCACAATCTCCTTATTGTTTTTGAATGTTGTGTATAAATATCGCCCAAATTGCCGCTGTACAAGATGCTATAATATTTTTCACATGAGTTAAATAGTTCAAGTAAACGATATAGTGCAACCTACCTTCCAACAGCTGCCCTTTAATAATATAGTTAGGGAGCTAACTGATTTCGTTATTCAATAATAATTTCTGATTATATGTGAGTGAGAAAGTATCCATATAGTCTTTTTCAACTAAAATTACTTTTTCAATCCTCTGCCAGTTTTCTTCGGTAATATTATATACTTCTTCTTTAATTAGCTCTATTACCTTCTTATCAAATGGGATGGGATTGAAAACACCAAAATAGGGGGAAGTCTCAGTATGGTGTGTCCATACCTTTCAGCAATACTCTGTAAAACTTCAAGTAGTTGGTTTTTGGGGTAGTAATATTGAAAATACAAATTGTTATCCATTAAAAAACTTTGTGCTTCAATCTTTTTTCGAATTTTTATTCGGTACTTTGATGAGCTGTCGCGAATGATAGAAAGCGTTGTCAAGAAATATTACACTATTCTTATCCAAATTTGGGATCAATGTGTTTTCCAACCATATTAGATGAACATCTAAAGGTTTTGGTAATCCTGTATCACATCGCGGCTTGCGTTCATAAGGTTTGTGTTTGACTATTTTCCGTACAGTTGAGCAAGGAATTTCGGTCAAATCTGATGTTTCTTGTTTTCCTCGAAACCAAACTTGAGATGTAGATTTTTATATAGATTAAATATACTCTCTGTGTTTGAATATTCAAATGAATTCGAATCTTATTCACTGGTATCTCTTTTTCGCATTGTTCGCCATCGCTATTGGACCCACTACACTGAAAAAAGTCTGCGTTGTTGTCACACTCGTTATTACTATTATCACTTGTCCAAGGACGCCACATTTTGAACAGATAACAAAAATTTTAAGTAATTATAACTGAACACTCAAATCGCGATCAGACCTGAACTGAAAATTCATGAAAAACCGGACGATAACCATACTCGCGTTTCCCGATTTCTACTCGTCACTGTAAC
>WOGR01003041.1:5778-16415 GCA_015342045.1 Leptinotarsa lineolata
GCTCTATCGACGCAGTTTGGGTGCAATAAATCCGGGTTTTGGCACCAATTGATTACTGTAGATGAAACTTGGATACAAAAAGACAGTGCAAACAAGGGACCGCAAATAAGGAACCGGCTCCAAAAAAGCAAAAACTGTTTTTTCGGCTGGGAAAGTGATGGCGACTGTTTTTGGGAAAAAAAGAAAAACCATCACAGGAGCATACTACGTATCATTACTTGACAAGCTGAAGGCAGAAGCCGCATACTATTCGCCTCATTCACCAGATCTAACCTCAGGCGATTTTATTTCGAATTACGCTCGCAGAACAGAAATGTTTGTCAAATGAGAAGGTAAAAACGGCTTCAGTATTTTCCCTTGCCATATATATCTATAACTTTTGAGGGACCATTAAACGTTCAGTAATAATGTCATTACCTAAAAATAATGACATTATTAATGAACGTGTGAAGGTAAGAAATTGGAATGATCTCAAGTATTGAAGCTTATACGGATATTATGATTTTCCATAATCGATAGAAACACAGTATATGTGATTTCTGTGCCACCCGAAACATAATAATGATGAAAAAATAAAAAATAATGTAAGTAATAATGAACATGTAAGGTGCGGAAAATAATGACGAGGAATGACGGAACAATTTGTAGTAATGATGTTTCTGTAATGATCTGCTGGAATGATATCATTACTGAATGTGTAATGGTCTCTTTAGGCACTTTGGTGACCCAAACTGTTGTGACTACGGAAGTTTTTTTTTTCTCAAAAACTTGATGGAAATTTGATAAGAATAGAGACAGATTTAGTAAAAAAACTTTATTGTGAGAATTTCTCATAAACTGTTCACAAAGTAGAAACAAATGTTTCATTACGGAATGGCTTTTAGTGTGAAGAAGACCACGTGTTCATTTTGAAATCTAACGATAGAGTGGTTTTCAATATGTTCATCATGAATTTTTCTTTAGTACACAAAAACCTGTGCAAAAAAATATACTTACGTGACATGGTTTCCTGAATCATTTCTAGACAAATAACAATCATAAATGTACGCCACCATCTGTAAAAATAAAAAGAAAAACAAAGAAATTACTGCATTTAGAGGTTCTGATTTGAATTTTTGAAGATGAATGAAATTTATTTCATTCTCGAGACCGAAATATTCTCATGAGCTAGTACAAAAATGTCAAATTATTTTAAGAGACTTCAATTATTGATTTTCAGAAATTTTCAGTTCGATGCCTTTGATCCCAAATTTCTATTGTTTGTTGTGTAGTATAGAAACAAAGGGCATGGTTTTGGTTTCGGAATTTTCCATCAGGAAAAAAGTCTTTTGTATCATTATGTGTCATGTGATGTCTCTCAACGCTCTATTTCTAGATTGATTCTGTTTTCAATTAATATAAATTCAATTTTCTCTTTAGAAAAAAGAAACTGAATCGTCTTTCGGTGACACTTCTTAGTTTATGGAGAATCGCTTCTGATCTCTTTGACTACATTTTGTATTTTGTAGCAATTAATGGCATTGTACTAGCGAGATATTTCTAAGTTGAGGAATTCTCAGAGAAGTTTTATATAAATAGGTCAAGGTTTTGTCTGGCAAACATTATGCATTTGAAAATAAGAATGAAAGGTGCTGTGAAATTGTTCTTTCGTATGCATAGGCCGACAATTGTCCCTGTAGCCCATACTATAGATAGGCCTTATAATTCTGTTTTGAACTTCGAGTATCAGAAAGCATTATTCAGATGTACTACAGACAAGAGTAGATCATAGCGAGTTGATACTGAGCAAGCGAGTTTCGTTTTAGCTCGATTACAGTTATTTGATGGCATATTAGCCTTTATTCATCTTTAAGCAAATGTGATCGACTTGCTTTCCCAGGTTTAAATTGGAGTCTAAATAGGCTTCTTAGAATTTAACTTCAAGAAAGTTTCCAATATTACTCACGATGGGAGTGCATGGGATATCTCTATCTGAATGAAATTTTAATGACACAGATTTAGCGTTCAAAATGAGCTTGTTATTTCGACTCCATGCTCTGAATATATAGATCACGCTTTCAGACTCACTGACAAGTTGTTAAATATCATTTTCAGACACAGTTATCGTTCCATCAGCAAACCTTGTTACGTGGCCATCTACTATATTCTGGGGTAGGTCGTTGACATAAAGAAGTAATGGTATTGGTCCTAGAACCGAACCCTGAGGTAATCCAAGTTCAACGTTTTTGGGCACGGAGGATATTCCATTGGACACTACTATCATATTTCTCTACTTACGTAAGATGAGATCCAATTTCCATTATTATCTGGAAGATCTATCTCTTGAAGATTAGGACTCAAAAAATACGGGACACACCATGTCGATGGCTTCAGACAAGTCAAAAAGACAAAAATAGAACACATTTGTTTTTATTAATTTCACCAAGTGTGTGGCTCAGTGAATGATACAATACTGTCTCAATAGATTTTTTTTTCGAAAGTAGTGTTAGGAATCATACAATATATTATTAATAGCGAACCATCCCGGCTACGCACGGGTGCGATGCTGATACTTAATATACTACATAATGTGTGCGATCCCTGCTAATCTTAAAGTGCTATGGAGCGAAGCGCGGCCTTCGACGTGCTATTTATGGACACTCACTGTCGCCCCTCGTCCGGTACCGCCGCAACCGCTATGTCCCTATATTAAATGCGGAATGTATTTGAGTTAGTTAATTGGATAAGGTTTAATGCTGTATTGCTTGAAATCGTAAAAAGTAGAGGATAAAAATTTGTTATCGTGGGTTATCCCTAAGAGATAGACATATACAGGATGGCCACTTTTTCAATGGGATTGTATTGGTAACTTTCAAACCATAAGAGTTAGAAGGTCGGTCAAATGGAAAAAAAGTTGCATTCATGAAAGTACTGTCAAGTGGTTCAAACGAATCGAGAATATCAGGGCCGGTTATTGAGATATCATAAGAGAAGTAAACCCAGTCATTTTGATTTTTCTTATTTTACCACGTTATTTCAAAAATTATCAAAAAATGTTGCGGACATTTTTTATTAGATAGGTAATTCTCCTCAATTTGACTTAATTCGATTTCGAATCCAACGTTTCATACTCTCTGGGCCACCCTCGACCTCATTCTTTTCAATACGGATCTGCATATTTCATGACAATTTTTGAAATAACTTTACACGCTGAATTCAACGATATATCATACAATGTCATTCATATTTGGTTTTCAGGTGATTTAGACCCTTATCCAAATTTCTTTCGTTCGGATCTGTATTTATTTTGAATTTAACAACATGCGATACATTATGATGAGAAAATCAACTTACCCATCTCAAATTGAATGAAACGTATCAGAATCAAAGTAAGGAACAAGTAATAATTATTTACATATAAAAATCTAATTCATAATAATTAAACGATACTATCATTTATTCGAGAGAAAAATTAAATGATGATTCAATATTAATGAAAATTTAAGAAATAAATGTTCGAAATGTCCATCATTTTATGAAATGCACTCAACCCTTTTATATATTTGCTATTTCGTCTCCTTAAATTACCTTCTCGTGCATTCTCAAAATCGCCTAAAAATGAATTTTGAATGACATTGTATGATATATCTTTGAAATTGGCGTAAAAAGTTATTTCGAAATGTGTCATAAAATATGCAGGTCCATATTGAAAAAAATTAGGTTGAGAGTGGCCAAGATAGTACGAAACGTTGGATTCGAAAAGTGATTACGTCAAATCAAGGAGAATTAACTATCAAATAAAAAATGACTGTAACGTGTTTTGATAATTTCTGAAATAACGTGGGAAAAAAGAAAATTCAAAATTACAGAATTTACTTTTCTTATGATATCTCAATAACCGGCCCTAATATTGCCGATTTGTTCAAAACACTTGACAGTGCTTCTATGAATGCAACTTTTTCTCCATTTGACCGACCTTCTAACTCTTATGGTTTGAAAGTTACCAATACAATACTATTAAAAAAGTGGCCACTCTGTATACAAATATTTTCCATTTATCTCTGCCCTGTGACAACTGGAATATTTTTTTCTTGGACCGCCGTCGTGACATATTTCCATGTTTATCTAGGTCTACCTCCCAATGGTCTTACTTGCTGCTCGTCCTATTGGTATTCTATATATATGTGTCCCAATTAGCCCAATTACGTTGCCTATCGGCTTCATTTTGGAGTTTTCCTCAAACACTGTATTTTTTATCCGATCTCTCTAGTTTTGCCTTTTATTTTTCTAGAGAAATGGACTTCACGATTCCGTTCTGTTTATGTTTTTGTTCAATTTCGTCAAAGTTTTGAATACAACTCTCCAAAACATATAAATAGTTGTCATCTCCAAAAGAAAGAAAAAAATTGACTATATCACGGAAAACTATTCTATGAGATATCTAAATCGAACAGAAGTCTTCGATCTTTGGATGGAGCTCTAGACGTTCCGATTGAGAAACTATTCATCATCAGCATCTTGTTTGATATCTTTGACGGTTCACTTTGACTATTTTGAAAAATCACTGTACTGGATTTCTTTTGAGCTTCCTGTAGGTTGAAGGGTTCCAAAATTCTATGAGTCTGTAAAGGATTTATTCCACTGTATATATTTATACCTCAAAATAAACGAGACAGCGATTGCAAATTTGATCAAGTAATTGATTTACGACAGTACCTTGAATAAGTACCAAATTTATAATTTATAGTCATTTGATTTATATCGCAACGGCAATAAGGAAGTTTGTACCACAGACTTACACCATAATCAAGACATTAATAATGGAGAATTGTCGTTTTATGTTCTATCAACACCTTGATAATGGCATGCGTCGTTCAGTTGATAATATCATAATTGATTCTCAAAGTGTTCAGTACCGTTTGAATACAGCTGCATGTGGAAAATCACGTATTTGATTCATTTTCCTTAAAATCATTCCATTATACTGTTTCATCGGTTAGCAGATTGAATGCTTTTCAACTGGCCATAAACCAACCACCACTTATAGTGATTGGTGGTTGTAGACTATACGCCTGATGAATCATTGTGAAGGAGACAATTATCCACAAGGCATCGCTTTTTTGCTACATCTTCATTTCTAGTGTCTTCTTCAAACATTTGAAATACATTTTTTCCTGTAAGAAGCTTTCATTTTTCTTCAACTCCGTCGTACCTAATATAGGGGTGAGTTTGTATATGTTCCCAATAGCAAACTTTATATATTTTTGTTTTCTTTGCGTTCAGGAAACATATAGAGCAAGCCTCTCAGATACTATTTTCTGGGTTTAATCGTCTGATTCGCCTAATTTAAGTCTTAACGTGTGAGAGTTTGTAATTCTAACCTGTATCGAGATTATTGAGATAATAGCAAAACAATCGAAGATATGTGCTATATAACTTCTGATATATGATTCGGTTAATAAAATTATCGAGTTTCAGTAATAAAATAAGTATTTCCTCATCGTTATCGTTCCTGACACTGAACTGATTTAGCATTTTGTATTAGACATATTCGTAGTCTCAAAATCGTTCAATTTATGAAACCACAATCTGAAAAATTTCTAGTATTACTGATAACTGATACAGAGGCCTTTCTCTAGAATTTGTGTCTAACCCACATTCATCTGATAACTGAAGACACCTTTTTGAAATTGTTTTCATTGCATGGAGAATCATTTTGCAGAATAGTTCGAGGTCTGGTCTTTCCAGTTGATTGTTTACTCTTGGAGAAACGGATTGGTCCACATTTCGTCAATACCAAGATGATTACCAACTGATCGATGTGATATTTTTCTATTTGTTTTCTCTCACTCATTGAGAAACACTCTTCAAGAACTGGCCTCTAGATACGAAAAATGGATTTATCGGGCATGTAAAATACGTTTCTCTGAGGTACATTGGTTTGTGATAATTAAAGTCACAAACCCTGAAAAGCGAATGCTGATCAGTCATTCTTAGAATATCCTTGGCAGAAAAATTTTGTATTGAGATGAAAATTGAACACAGGACAGGAACTTGAAAATACATACTGTGGAGGAAAATATTCACTCAATCTAGCCGATGTATGCAATCTTACAATGCAAGAATTGATAATTTGAGAACTCAACGAGATGAGCAGATCAATATTCTTAGAAATAGCCAGACTGTACTGGAGACATAGTGACACCCAAAAGTGATATTGGGATTATGTGGAAAATTGA
Source organism: Leptinotarsa lineolata (assembly GCA_015342045.1). Classification (NCBI taxonomy): domain Eukaryota; kingdom Metazoa; phylum Arthropoda; class Insecta; order Coleoptera; family Chrysomelidae; genus Leptinotarsa; species Leptinotarsa lineolata. Next base: position 11,997 of record WOGR01003041.1, read on the forward strand.
ATATATTAGTAGACCTTATTATATCAAACCTTGACTGGTTTCCATTACACTCCATCAATTGATCATAAATCAGTTGTAGGAATACCAGAATCTATGGTCCCTCACCATATCAGAAAAAGTGTTAATGAGGAAACATAAAACTGTTAGGAGAATACATTACAAAACACACACGGAAAAGCCTTTGATAAGTGATAGTCTGGAAAAAAGAACTGAAAACTATTTCAACTTAAAGTAGCACTGAACGTTATCCATTTTGAGGGCGCCTGGACAAAATAGGGTTGTACAACAGCTGCAAGAAATTCAATTGAAACAGCTTGCCATGTTTCATGTTATCCTCAAAGTATATGACAAAAACATTCAACAAAGGACAGGAAACATGATTATTGAAATGGACGATATGAAAGGATGGATGAGATTGCAATGATTTCATTAAGGATCGGAGAATCAAATGTTAATACTCTTTCCACTATTTTCCAACTTTATCAAAATTAATACAATATTATGAAATATATTATTCAACAATCCATAACAACCCCCATTATGTGACAGTGTTCAGTTGGGAAATGAGATACACAATTTTTAATACAACTTGCTCCAGTATCGCAGAGAAACTGTTGCATTTTCAAGTTTGAAAGTAGGGAGTGCTCATTTGGAGCCACGGGGATTCTTCTTTGGAGTATTGTTTTCATGTATGGAGCTCCGTCCCTAAACATACCCTGAAGATGCTAGATTCCATCCAGAAAAGAGCCATCCGCCTGATTGGAGACGCAAACATAACTCGCGATCTTGATTGTCTGGAACATCGAAGAAAGGTTGGAGATTTGTCTCTCTTCTATTGATTTTTTCACGGGAAGTGTTCAAGAGACTTGGCACATTTGATTCCACCAAGAGCGGTGCATATCAGAAATACGCGACGGACTGTGCCTGCTCGTTTTGAAGTTTGACTCAGTACACCTCGAACTTCGCTGTTTAAAAACTCTTTCATTTGGAGAACTGCTTTCATGTGGAATAAACTTCCTGAGAACGTTTTTCCCAATGGATTTGATCTCCAGCGATTCAAATCTAATGTGAATCACTACTTTCGCACAAGCACCGCTTTCAGAGCGCTTTAAGGTTTATTCTGTAGTGCTTGTGTTTTTTCCTTAAAAAAAGCAACTAAAGGCGAAATCAATCCGAAAATGTTATTGATGTTATGTGCCTGAAGTTATCTTAGCTATCTCATCCTAGTGGGAATATCAGAAACAGGTCATACTCTGTGACTATGATCTCCAATTTCGGTACAAATTGTGAAAGTTCTATATCGTGTCTCACTCTCTGATGCATTTGGTATGTATATAAGTTTAATAAAAACTAGATTATGTTGAGAAATATTGAAAAAAAATTATTTCTGAAACGAGTTGATATATCTGAAAATTCCACACCTGTAATTTCGAACCAATCAAAATACGATATTTTGACAAAACACCACGGCAAAGGAGGTATTTTAGTGGAAATTTTTTTCTCGTGGGATACCCTACAGCGAATTATATTGGAAATTTTTGACCTTTACAATAACAGATCATTTTTGACAGATTGGTTTTTATTTGTTCGCATAATATTCAGTTTTGATACATTTTATTTACAAAGCTAAGATGTTTTCTATATTCCCATTCAGTACTTTCAATTTTGCGTAGTTTTGAAGAAAATATTCGTGGACAATGCGAAACAAATTTTCTTTCTTCAAGTTGGAGCTACAATCCTCTATTGATGCGAGTAAATAAGTCATGGTACGATGATTGATCACTATATCAGACAATTTCACGCATGTTTTGCATATAGTATGATTTTCAAATCAATTCATTTTTTAAACAAAGAATTTTGTTGGTTTTACTGGCTATGCAATATTCTTTATTGCAATAAAACACGAGTTTTCTGATATTTTGAACTGTCAAAATACAATGATCATAGCCTCCTATGATTGATGCTTGCTGACACTGGTTATGAATTCCATACCATTAAAGCGCGCATAACCCACATTAACAGAAACGCAAAAAAAACAATTTTCTACCACTTGTAGTTACTCAAAACTTATGTTGAGTTGAAGAATATACTATTTTCTATCTTGAAATGGTATTCCCATGCAACTACAATGAGTAGAAATTACCAATTTGGGCTATGAAGGGCTGTGAATCTGTTTATGCAGCTTCCCGAAAAACCTCTGAAACTATAATTTTCTACCACTTGTAGTAAGCTCAAGTAACTATAAATTGAGAGAATATTATATTTTTTTGTCCCTAAATGGCACTTTTGAGCTACTATAATCAGTAGAAATCAACAATTCATAGGCTAAGATTCCATTGGTGTGAAGACAAACTGAATATTATTATGTAATATGTTCCTGTAGGTATGTATCTATAAAACAATCACACATTTTATGTTTCGCTGGTGACTTGATGAAGAATATAATTTGCATTGTTGAGAATGGAAAAATAAATTTCAAAAATATTTGATTTTTCACCACAATTCGTTGTGGAATTTTTTTACCGAATACCATGCGAGGTCAAATTAATATCCGGAATTTTTTTCTTGCTCATGAATATTTTTAGAAAATTTCCCTCGTTTGTGACTCGGAAAATTTTCAAAATATTCATGAGCTCGAAAAAATTTCCGGAAATAATTTGACCTCTAGTAGTATTACTAGTAATAATTTCACGGGGTTTTTCAAGTAACTGGGCATATTTGATTCCATCAAGAGTGGCACATATCAGAAATACGCGATGGACTGTGGCTGCTCATCGTTTTGAGGTTCAACTCACTACACCTCGACCTCCAACTCTTTAATTTGTAGAACTGCGTTTATATGGAATAAACTTCCTTAGAACGTTTTCCAATGAGAATCGCTACTTTGGCAGTAACCGTTCTTGTAGTGTTTGGGTTTTGTTCCAACTAACCTAACCTAACTCAAAAAACTAATTTCAAGCTAAAAATCAACAAGCTCGCATGTGAACGTGAAGCATGAAACCGTACCACCTTTTGTGGTATTTCCGACCGTTGATATATAACCTTCATTGAATTTGAAGATCGCGTGAGTCAAAAACGAGTTTCACTGACTTCGTTTCGTATTCTTCGGATAACTCGGACGGTGACAAGCAATTCCCAAAGTGAGGAAAAGCTAACCTCTGCCGATCCGATGCAGCACGGATGGGTGGATACACGATGCCAATCGATTTACAACTTTCGTAAATATTTCGTACGACTGGAAAAACGAAAAATCTAAAGTTCCGGCGTTTCAATTTCCAGATGGGGGAGCTCTAGATTGAATAGGATTTGAAAGTTAGCAACAGGGTGTTTTTGTAAGCTGAATTGTTCTTGATACCCAAAGATTTGTTGGGAGGTGTATCAAGAATTTATATTCGAGTGAAAATGGAACATCTCTCAGGAAAAAGTTTCTAGAGACTTCAATAATGTGGTTCATTCGTAAAATTGAAGCCAGTTTGCACTCAGTTCCTAGAAAAATCAGTTTGAATATCCATGTGAGCATCATAACAGAAAATTATGTTACTTGAAAATTGAGGAAAAACGGCTCCAACATTCTTTATGAAATCAGACCCATATTTGAGTTTTGATTTGATGAAAATGAAAGGGAAATATTGTCAGGTCATTCATGAAAGTGAATTGTGATTCAAAAACTAAATTTTTGTGACCCCACAAAAAGCTATTGAATAATCACATATATTCAGTGGGCATACTTGAAGACTTTTTTCAAGGAAAAAACACAAGCACCACAGGATAAGCCTTGAGGCGCTCTAAAAGCGGTGTTCGTGCGAAAGTAGTGATTCACATTGGATATGAATCGCTGGAGATTGAATCCATTGGGAAAAACTTTCTCAGAAAGTTTATTTCATATGAACGCAGTTTTCCAAATGAAAGAGTTTTTAAACAGCGAAGTACGAGGTGTACTCAGTTGAACTTCAAAACTATAAGCAGCCACAGTCCGTCGCGTATTTCTGATATGCACCGCTATTGGTGGAATCAAATGTGTCAAGTTCCTTGCACACTTTGCGTGAAAGTATCTATAGAAGAGAGACAAATTTCCAACCTTTCTTCGATGTTCCACACTATCAAGATTGTAAGTTATGTTTGCGTCTCCAATCAGGCGGATGGCTCTTTTCTGGATGGAATCCAGCAGCTTCGGAGTATGTTTAAGGGCGGAGCTCTATACATGAGAACAATACTCCAAAGAAGGTCTGATCTGAGCTTTATAAAGCATCAAAAGTTGCTGAGGTGTGTACAAATTTCTGGTTCGGAATAGTGTTCCAAGCTTTCGAGAAGCAGCCATTGCAACATGATTGAGCCAAGACATATTAGTGTCCATTTTAACACCCAACAAACTCATCGAAGCAGAAAGCGGATTTGTCTGTCCTGACATTATTATATCTT
>WOGR01003042.1:0-16414 GCA_015342045.1 Leptinotarsa lineolata
TTCAAACGCATGCAAAAGTGTATAGATCTTCATGGGGAATATTTTGAAAAACAATAAAGTGATTTTCGATTATTAATATTTGTTTTTGTTCTCTAATGCCGAAATATAAAAGGCAACCATCGTAGCTTAAATCATGGCATTTTAATAAATCTAACTGAATTTGATATTCTATTGGTACGAGATGGTTTGCAATTATATTGTACATATCATTAAATCAGTGTTATACTTATTATGTAACACTAATAACAATGAGTTAGTGCTGTGAGGTAGAAAAGCTATGTACTCAATGGGGATTGAGACAATTCAATAAAATTCTTACTGCGTCTTATGACCTTAACGCCAGACTCATATTTTTGGTTTACCTAAAGGAAAAATACAATATTGAATAACTAAGGCTGGGCCGCTGTGAGATTTTCCTACTTTTCAATTACTAGCAATTTACCTCTTGAATGTCTGGAACAGTTATTGTCACATTTACAGGTTTAACTCGATTTTTTACTGATGGATGAGGCATCAAAGGAGTATACAATGTGTTTTTCCATTGCCTGCTCAAAACAATGACTCCCTGAAACATAAAAAAATACACTGAGTATATTTTTAGGTCAGTCTAGAAATTTTGAAATACACTGAACAAATGTTAAATATGGAGATAATTTGCTTCGAATCTTTGTTTCATATTTTACCTCAATAATAAACTGTCATAATAATAATTCAATTTGACTTTCATTTTTCACACACTATAAATTCCACAACAATACTGTGTTTCAAAAAAATACTCAATACAGTTCACAATAAAGCTTACTTACCTGCCTCAACGTGAATAACTGTGGAATTTCAGACTCTCTTAGGTTGTTCTCGATATGAGAAGGATCTGCTTCCAGATAATATTTTTGTAGAATCGAACACAACTGTAAACTTGGATCTTCTTGTAGTGTTTGGGCAAGAGGAGTCAACTTTCCATATCGGCTCTAAAAATGTAACGTCAATTTTTGAACTGAATACTTTTTTTCAGGGCACAATTAGTTTGAATATATTTATGTGAATGGATTCATTGAACAGAATACTATCATATCATTATTAACTTCTTAAGATCACTTCTGATACGAAATATCTTACGTTTTATAAAAAATGTTGTTTAAATTCGGACCTGAACACCTTCCTATAAAATAATGAATTTGTTTCATAATTTAGAAGATCTTTGAATAAATAATGATACAGACTCAACAAAGTCAATCTGAACAGCTAAATAAAAGACTAATGGCATTACTCTTTACTACTAATAAAACAATCCGTGTAGGTTTATGAAAAATTGAATTGATTTTGACAAAAAAAAATTGCCACGCCGCCCATGCCATACAAAGAAACTGACGACGTTCGGTAACTATTTAGTTTTTATGCCATTCGAAATGACTTCGTATATACGATAAAAGTAAATACACACCATAGTAGTTGAATAGAATACCAACAAAAGTAAAGAAGACAAAACAACTGATATTTTCTTGACAACTGATGATTATGCTAGACATAGATAATCAACTCCTTATATGAGTCCTGAACCAGCTGTGGAAATAACTAAAATTTATGGTGCGGTACCAGATCAGTAAATGAATGAGCACTAGAAAGATGTACCAGGAAAAATACAGGAAAACCTTTATGAAATGACCGGCTAAGAAAAGACCTGCTTGAACAGAGCATGTTTTCAAAAGGGATAAAAATTACAATCTAATAATAACACTGATGATCCTCAAACATGACTCAACCTCTGACTGAAGCACCAAACTCCTATGAAGGTTTAAAATAGATGAACACTTCAATCTTGCAGACCACTATTATAATCTTCATGCAGTCAATGTTCACTGTGGTTCTGGCATTGAATCTGGTCATTATTACGCTTTGGTCAAAGACGAATTAGACTGGTTTAAGTTTGACGATGGTCGTGTCACTAAATTTTCTGGCGATATCTTAAATTTATTGGAGCCTCTGAAGACACCTTACATTTTATTCTATTCTATTCAGACCCACGGACTGCGGTGGCCTTTCCTAACTATCTTTAGTGCATTGCTTGACTGTCAAAATGTGGGGATGCACCATCTGTACTAAGATGAAAGGCCTCCAACATTTTGCGAAATATTCCAGTGACTGTGCAGAAAAATGGTAGTGAACACAATCAACAAGTATACCAAGCACAACTGAAGGTGAGAACTCCAAACTCCATCAGAGTCTGAAGGAGTTTGGGGCTGAAGTAGTGAGCCTTCTCAGCCTTATGACGGCGCCAAGGTGGTAAAACTGGAAGACTCCAGAACCTCTCCCAACACCAAGAGGATCATACAAGTGGTGGCTTGGGCACGGCATCGATAGAGCCATACAAAGACTCCGAAGTAGGAATTTTCTTGATGAGAATAAACAGCCCTAATAATAACAAGCGACTCTTTAAAAAGGCAAGTAATAGGCACCCGCGAATCGATTGTGAAAATTGGCAAAATCGAGGAAGAAGTCCCTCTGCAGCGTGCTCATCAATCCGCGAAGAAACACATTGACTCCTTCAGGAAGACGTGAAGCCATCTGTCCGAAGCAGAATTATGCAAAGCCACCCGATTCCTTGAGGAAGAAAACAACATGTTTGTGAAGGGTAAAACCATTGGTCCAACGGATTGAGTTCAACATCGGATCGATACTGGCGATATCAAACTCATATGACAACAACCGAGAAGACTGCCTTTGCAAAGCAGAGCAAAGCTTCATCAATCTTCAAAGACATATTGGAGGAAGGAGTGATCGCAGATTTGAGCAACTCCCGGTCGTCACAAGTGTTGTTGGTGGTTAAAAAAGTAGATCGACGAGATAATGTCACCAGAAAGCATTTTCTTTCCCCAGAATAGATGACACCTTCAACATCTTGGCTGAATGCATATGGCTCACAACATTTGATTTCAAAAGCCGATATTGGCAGGTGGTTATTCGTCAAGAGGATAAATAGAATACTAGCTTTTCTACCGACAATCGATTATATCAGTTCCAGATCATACCGTCTGAATTATACAATGTATCCGCAATAGTTGAACGCTCAATGTAATTGGTGCTGAGAGGATGTGCCTGGTCTATCTTGATGACATTATAGTGACTGAAATTTTTTTGAGGAACATCTGTCAAATTTGAGGAGTGTTTTCACGAGGTTACTTGCACTTGCTGCCTCTTCCAGGAAAACATAAATTTCTTGGGACACGTTGTATTCTCAAACTGCCAGCAAGCACTCATTTTTCTAAAAGGGACACTAGAGCAGTGCTCCAATTCTAGCATACCCAAAAGAGGAGAGCTTGTTTATATTAGATACAGATGCATCCTATCATGGAGTAGAAGCAGTACTCCTTCGAGTGGAAGGATAACTCGTTATAAGCAATTTCAGTAAGTTCCTGGGAACATCCGAAAGAAATCACCGTGTCACCTGAAAAGAGCTCCTTGCAGTATCCCCTGAGGGTGAGACTAACTTCATGATTAGGCAAGATATCACCGCAAATTAAAAGGAGGATCCAGTCTTGAAAACTGTACGAGAATGCTTTGGCAAAGAAGTGTGGGCGTAATGGCAAGAGATTTCCACATACGGCCAGCAGGTGAAGGATTACTGGCTCTAATGAGATTATCAGTGCACTCGAGATGACATACTCACTCGGAAATGGGAAAGCCCGGATGGAAGGATCCATTCATTTCAGATAATCCTCCCAAAAATGTGTTGGGATTGTCAGTGCACTCGAGATGACCTACTCACTCGGAAATGGGAAAGCCGGATGGAAGGATCCATTAATTTCAGATAATTCTCCCAAAAATGTGTATATCGAATGTACGTAAACAGCTTTATGATGGTCGTACTGAATGATATTTCGGAATAAATAGAACTCAAGCAAGTGTGCGTGAGAGATACTATTGGGTCGATTGTCGGCAGGACGTGGAGTGGTGCAAGCGCTGTAACCTCTGCTCTTTGAGAAAGGATCTGAAGACAAGACTAGAGAAAGTTGAAGCAGCACCTCAGTGGATACCCTTTCGAGAGAATCGCTGTTGACATTCTGGGACCACTTTCTGCGACCACATCCGGTAACAAGTACTAGATGGTAACGCCGACCGACGTTGGTTTCCTCTGATCGACTGCAACTTAGTCAAGATCACGCTCAACCCCATTTGTCTCTTCTCGAAGCTTGTAGAACGCCGTATCTTCCAGTGTTTCATCAGGTTACATAAGCAATACCGCGACCTAGATAGTGCACTGCGAATTGAGCTAATGAGGCGATAGACATTTAAGCATCAGCCTGAAGTTTAGTTAAGAGTTTTTGTGTTGTGTTGTAGTAGTGAAATAAAGTTGAGTTCAACTGTACAATGTGGTCATTTATTATCGAACCTACAGGGAAAAATGTAACAATACTTTTTAAGTATGTCCTTTCTAAATCAATGAAACTATGCTTTTCTCAGACAAGAGAAGGACTGAGCCGATTACTCGCTATCATGCAGACAGGTAGCCAGCCTACACAAGTTTGAACATACTGTGGTGTTACAATGAGACCTAAATTATTTCAAGCCATTACTGGTCAACGTAAGCCTAAATTAATGATAACAATTTTATTTTCATATTTACTAACCTACTTAGTATTTTTAATACGAATGAGGCCTTGTTTTGATCAGGGAAAAACAAAGTATGTACAGAAAGTGGTAATTTTTTTGACTGCATTATCTTGAGATACAATGCTTTAAATTATCGTTTTCAAAGAACAGAAATCCAAAAAAGGAATGAAGATCTCAGATTTTCTGGAACCGTGAATTTTTACAACTGCAAATGAAAGATCAATAGACCAATTCGTTAAAAAAAACATCAACAAATAAAAATTTCCCTAAAACGGTGAGGAACCGAACCCCATATTATATGAACTTTTTTATCAGATATGACCTCTATCACTTCTAATTTGGACCATGACCAATTGAGTTATTCCCCAGCCGTTATTCAATGGCTGTTATCTACCAAATTATCCTCGAAAGAGCATTGGCGACGAGGATAGAATAGGAAACATTTTCAGGCGAGGATCATGATGGATATAGAAAAGATGATTATGTACAATTCTCTTTTTTTGGAACAAATTGGTAACTGATGAACAATATAATCAGAATGGCATTGATTCTCAAAATAATAGTCGCCCTCCACAGTTTCCTTCATAAACATTGTTCAAAATTTTTTGGGTTGATAGTTAGACCTACATCAAAAATAACTCACCTTTGCAAGAGTGATACGTTGCCCCTCTAGTGCATCTGCCATCAAACAAGCTACAGTTGCAGTGGACCTTCTGTACATCGTTCGTACCATATGAACTACTCTGATTGCAAGGCGATTGCTCGGATTCATCCATGCATTTATAGCTGGTGATGCCGTACTTAGTAGATTCCAGTCAAGCCTAAAAATTATATTAGTCTTTGATTATATAAGGAATTCAAATTGTCTCAAGTACCTGGTGTAGTCTATTTTTCTAGTTATAGGTGCTCTAGGAGGAGCGGCAAAGTTGAACCAAACCACTTTGAATTCTATTATACATGAGGAAACATTGTCGTTATCTTTGGAAACACCTATTATTTCTTTACTGTCGCTTCCTTTATCATTCTTTCCATCTTCGTCTCCTTGTAATTTTCTCTCCTTCTCTTGCGGTTTTGGGGTGTGATCTGAATTTGGTGTTTTATGTTCTGTCAATTTGGGAGTCGTATGGTTGGATCTTTCGGTACTGACTAAATCATCATTGGATTTGATTGAGTCAGTGAGGGTGCTTTCTATGGAAATATTATTGTCTACTTGTTCAAAATGAGATTTCTTCACTATTTTCAGAGTTATTCCTTCTAGACCACACTCAAACATTATGAATCCCAATTTATCTTCTAGAGGATTTTCATCATTTTGTTGAACCTGAATGGATCAATTGACATAAGCATGTTGGAAATCAAATTAGAAAGGGTATAATAGTAATAATAGTGATAATAATAACATTGAAGACCTCGGCTTATCAAAGCGCCTGACCTTCGCTTTTTTCAGGTCGAGTGGGCTGAAGTCGGAAACTGAGGGGTTTATCAAGGCCTGCCAGGATGATGTTTTCATTACCTTAGTCTACCGCAGTTGCGTGATGGGTATAGAGGTGCCTGACACAAGTTGCAGGACCTGCCGCGAGGCATCTGTGACCCTAATGCACTTGCTGTCGGCATGTCCATATATATGCGGTCTCAGCCTATATCTATCGACATATCGCGACCCTAAGAGTGCTTTATTACCACGTACGGCACTCTTATGGTATTGACGAGTTACCGGTGTTGCCCTACGATCTGGGGGATATTGAATCCGTTGTGGGAAATGAGAGGGGCCAAATTCATTGGCACTATTCATTCCCCACCCTCAGGCTCATACAAGCTAATGAGCCTGATGTAGTTTTTTTCGACCAACATAGCGAGACGATATTCGTCGTGGGGTTTTCAGCTACCGGTGAGGCGAATATCGTCCAAAAAGAGGGGGGAAAACGGATGAAGTATCGAGATTTTCTCTTCGAACTCCGTAGACTCTATTCAGACCACTCTGTTCTGGTGTGGGGCGTGGTCATTGGTTAACGATGCTGGCGCGCCTTCCCGAATGAGTCGGAGCTTCGGGGGCAGGTCCCGATCAGTTTACCTTCAGATAATATAATGATAATAACACTTTATTGAAATAGGCAACCTAATATAAAAACAAAGATTGTTGTATGCATGAGCTTGCACGATTAGCATAAAACGTCTCGAAAATAACTATTCATAGAAATTGTCTCCTTACACACATACATACAAGATTCATAATCTATCAGTTAATGGTGAAAAATTAGTTGAAAGTAAAAAACTTCATTTGGAATGATAAAATACATGAAGATGAGCATATAAAAGCTAATATAGAATGAAGTGAACAGTGATATCAGTAGAAATGCAAACAAGCTTAGTTTTCTTTATATTGATCTTTCAAATACTCAGTTAAGAAACCTACAAAGTTCATTCCAATAAATATTCGAAATCTCCCTGACAATAATGAAGTCTGTTTACAATTTTTTATTTCTGCATTATGAAATGTTCCTGGGATATTATCGTTGCAAGCACCTCTTTTTCTATTCAAGAGTTCTTAATTGAATTGCGGTTGTATATAGTACACTTGAAATGTCACGTATTCCCTCAAAAACATCTAGAGGCTTCATATCAGGTGATCTAGTTAGCTCTTCTAAGAGACCTTGTTTGCTTGTCCACCGGTTTGAAAAGTTGTTGAACCCGAATGAGTTTTCAACTAATATTAAGTTTCAGCAAGATGAGGTACCTCTTCATTACGACGATCTGGTTTGAAAGTGGATAGATGACAACCGCTGCATTACCTGTTATGACACTTTCAGATTATTGTGAGAATTATTGAAATCTAAAGTTTACGTTACTCAATAAGAGGTGCTCCTAACGAATATACCCTAGAAAAATTCCATAATGGATTTGTAAACAAACTTCATTATGGTCAGCAAGTGAATAGTGACCAGTTATTGGAATAAACTCATGTGAGTTTAAAATACAGTTTTTCTTGTAAATCCTTAAACTTAATATAAAACTTTTAATAACTCAGGAACGATGATTAGATTTTCAAAAATAAAAAAAATTGGATCGAGTTATCACGAGATCCCCCTTTTTACTTGAAAAAGAAAAGCTGGTAGTGTTCTCTTGACGACGAGTGATGCAACACAGTAAAGTGCCCCACTTATAGGCAGACAGACTAGTCATTTCAAGCAGACAGACATTCAGTCACATAGCTCAGTGTCCTCAGCTTGTCACAGTTCGCTAGGCATTGAAATAGACTACACAGCCAATCACAGCAGTCACTTGCGCTTTCTTCAACTTGTCACTTTTAGTAACGTTATCCAAGCCAAGCTCGCCACACCTTTGTGATGCCGCGACAGCCATGACGCCATTAAAAAGTTTCCGTTGGAGAATCGAACACAGGTAGTTGGTGTAGTAGCCTATGTCCTTAGTCTTGACACCAACGAGGGATATTGAAAATAAATACGAATTGTTACTAGAGATGGCTTCGTTCATTGAATCCCTTTTCGAATTGGTTTTGTTCCCCGAAAAGGTACATCAACACATTTGCAAACATGATTTATAAAAAGGAATTTTGTTGGGTTCAATAATAATAAAACATATTTAGTCATTTTTCAAAAGTTTGAGGTATTGTGTTTTACATGGCTTGAATAGCGTCGACGGCGTTATCGCTGATAACGAGACCTGAGTGCACTTGGAATGATATGAGAAAAATAATAATTGGTTATACAGGGTGTGTCACGTTCAAAAAACATGGCTGTCAGCGTTAAAGATGTTAGATATGAGGTTATTTAAAAGCTCAGTGTTGCCTGTTTAAAATAAATCGTTATAGTTATGTTAAACGAAGAGGATGCAATTCAACTATAACATAAAAAATCAAAATAAAATTTAATGAAAATTCAACTGCAAGAACACCACAATATTAAGTTTTTAAAAGTGATAATTGAATATTAATACATTTTCCAAAAAAATAAGAAACAGTTTTTACCTGATTTTGGTTTTCAGTAACAGTTGACTGCAAATAATATTCCATTCCTTTACCGAATGAGTTCAATTTTGTCGGTGTAAACAACACTTTAGATTTGTAGTTAGGAATGGCTGTTATAACTGCATCATCCAGTATAGAACTCTCATTTCTCAACCTTCTGAGTTGAGAATGGGCCTTACCTACGTTCAGACAAAAAACTAATTGTTGTTGTTGTTTTTCACACCTTTCTATGAATACAGGATCACACTGAATTACATCCGAATTAGTATTTGTTTGGAATCCTAGGAGTATTTTTGCTCTGTTGGGGCCTTTTTTACTACCACTTCTCACTACCGCCGGTCTCAGAAATTTCTGAAGTACTTCTTTGGCCTAGAAATTAATAAGACATAAATAATACATCATAAAGTCTTTTCAATTATAAACAAAATTTGTTTTAAAATATTACAAAAAATAAGGAATGGTATTCATGTATACATAAGAACAAGGTCGGAGTCACGATTAGAGAAAACAAAATCCAGGCAGGTATACAATGGTCGGATGGAGCCTATAAGTACCAGCCCGGATTTTATTTTCTCTAATAAAATTTATGTACTTAAAAATCACATAAAAATTATTTATTCACTAATCATTTTTGTCATTCCGATAAAGATAGACTTAGAATCCATGAACAAAATAACGCTGTCATGAGCTGTTATATAATGAAAAGAATATAGAAAAATCAAATATGTTTTAAACTTTTGCAAAAAATGCTCACCAAAAATTTTGTTGAAATAACCAATGAAATAGATGCCTTGTACGTAATTAAATCCACTTACCTGTTTATCGCAATGTATTTTTGCAGTAACATTGTCTAAGGAAACCGAGAAAAGAGAGACACAAGTGAGGTCTTTAATGTTGTCAAGTGCTGAGAAAGAAATTATTTCTTCAACAATTGATACTTGCAGAAAGGTGACATTAACCTGTAAAAAAATATACATATATCCTGCAGTAAAAAAATTTTTAAAATGCAATACTTTTGGTAAAAATATGGCTGCCTGTAGCTGAGTTTTTACAGTTTCTTCATAGATATTGGGGGGCTCAATTTTACCATCTTCACTAGGGGGCTGACATAATTTTGAAACACACTCAGTGGTTTTCAGGATATTTGCTGATTCAATTTGCCCAATGCATGAAGTATGGAGATGGTTTATCACCGTTAACGGATGTAAATGTGCAACAGTAGGAGTGAGAGCCTCAATGAATCTGAAATTTGAAAAAATCAATAAAAAAGAACAGGAAAAGATTCGCAATAACTGAGAAATAAAATTTAACCTGTCAGAATCAAATCTAATATACTTGAGTACCTACAAATATTTCGCTTTCTATTAAATTTATTGAGATTCCTGCTAGCAGTCACTTGATCGCAGACACGCAGTGATCTTACCAAAACTTACCTTTGTAAAGTTTCCAAAAGTAGTGGACTTATCATAACATCCAAATCTCCTTTCAGTTTAATAATGACAACAGTTCTAGCTCCGACATCACCTTGATTACTTAATAACTCTTCCTCTTGAAAAGAACCAGACTCATTCTCTATCTCTTGATCCCAAGCATGCATATATGGAGATGTAGGTGTTTTATTAGTTCCTAAGGTATCTGACCTTGATGCCATTTTCAAAGAAGTTATGCCATCACTAAGTGTTTCCATATTGGGGACAAATCTGCCTCCTGAAATCAATATTTTCTCACGTTCTTATATCCCTCGGATCCAAGTTCATAAAATTTATTGTAAAACATTTTTAGGCATTATTATTCCCCAATATTCGATGTTTATATTTTATCAGGTTGAGAAGTTTTAACGTATGTACCTAAGTAGAATGTTATAAACACAATGAATCAAAAAGGAGAAAATTCAAGGATAAAGCACTAAAAAAATGTAAACTACTTATTGAGGCTACTTGTGTTACTGACTCTGGGCATTTTTATTGTGACCTGCAACCTATCCTATTAAATAAATTAAATTATTCATTCATTCCTTCAAGTGTTCACCTATCCCTGCATTTTGCTATACTTTACTGAATTTTCTTTATCATTTGAAATGACTTCACTCATCAAACCATCTCTCTACACACACATGCACGCCTACCTCTTTATACAAACAAAAATATCAATTTGATACGGAAGCACGTCTCAAATAATTTTGTTGGTAAATATAAAGAGGTAAACATTCTTTGGAGGAAAACTAAGAGCAATTACTACCAGCGCTTTCCCGCCAAAAAAAGCGTCCACTTTTTGGAGCGTAATTATTAGGAATGTTTATCTGTAATAGAAAGTGGATATAAGCGTGTCCCTGAAAAATAATCTTGTGAGAAAAGATGATGGTGTTGATTAATTTTACATAAAATGTTATCAATTTCCTAAGAAAATCTATTAGGAAATATAATTACAATTTTACCATGAAGTACTCCCATCATTTCGGCAGTTGTCCGTTAGCATATTAATCCTCAGGGGCGGCTACAGTTATAGTCCGAATAAGGTGGATACGTTTTTATTTTTACTAAATGAGTATAGTAATTTACTTTGTTACTAAGAGTTGTAGGTATTGTTGTGAAAAGTGTGATGTGCGGATGATTGTGATCCGGTGTGAGACTTCAAGAAACTTTATTGTGATTATTTTGAACTTGATTGTGACAATTGGACCTATTAAATGTTTTGATATAGGTAGAAAATCATATCGGCGTACCCCTTTGAATCTTTCTGCTGCTATAAGGTAAGGAGAGCTGTCTTATCTGGTATCATGAAAAATGTGTTTTCTGTTTCTCTCGTCCACAAATTGAATTCTTTCAGAATTCAATATAAGTTGTCTATTATTGTATGTACAATTTTATTTTTATCAAAATAAAAAACCATAAAGAAAACCTGTTGAATGTATTCTTTGAAACAACGAATAATGAACTTTCTACTGCCATTATAATTTTATGTACGTTCGAGAGATCCCCCAAGCACAAGAAATGCACTTTTTTAGAAATTCAACAGTTGAATTCAGATCGCTGTTGACTGGACTGATGCTAGGCGCCGACATACGCGTACCTACTTTTTGTACTACAGGGTTAAGTACAACTACAAGAGCACGGACTGGTCTGGGTTCAGGGCGTCCATGAACAATCTCACCACTATCAAGAGCAACATTGATAAGAGTGATATTAATGAGATTTATGGGCAATTCGTCCTGAACATTCGAAGAGCTAGAGACGTCTCTACGAGGAAGATCGTGGTGAAAGGCGATCGAGACATTTTTCCGCTTGATGTTGTTGAACTCATTAAACAAAAACATAGGATGCGCAAGGGTTGGGAAAGAACGCGTGACCTCCGTAGCAAGGATCAAATGTTGAGAATTGCTGCGGAGGTTGACGAGCGCATAAGAGAGTTCACTAACATGAAGTGGAGGGAAAAACTCGAAAGCCTTAACGTATACGACCACTTTTGTGAAGAATGGCCAAAAGACTGGGTAACCTTCGTGCTGGTTAATCGCACGCCAAGTTTCGACTTCTGAGGGTTGACGTTCGTCAGCTGGTTAACGGAACGAACAGTTTTAGAACCGTTTTGAGGTCATCCCGACCATAGAGAACGGTGACGAACCACCAAAAGGCTCAATTTTTCGTAGAATACTTTGCCAATGTCCACAAAGTTAAGCCCGACGTCTGCGATGAACACAGAGCATCCACTAATACAGCAAACAACATCATGAGCAGACCAGCTCCGGCAATTCCGGAACCGACATTGCTAAAATGGATCAGAAACGTCGAGGAGGTGATCGCAACCATTAAGAGCCTAGGGAAAAACAAAGCGCGAGGCGTCGATGGGATTGAGACAGTTTTACTCTGCAATCTTGAGTAGACTTTTTTGCCTGGAAGATAGGATGAAACTCATCCCCGGGTTTCGGCGAGGTCGGAATACTTCCAATTGATCCGGGTTGTTCACGGGGTGAATGAATCCTTCAACAAGGGGAGGAATACAGTTATGTACGCTAGCCCGTATTCTGCAGCCTCAAGAGGACTCCTTTGCGGAGACTAGAGACGATGCAGAATAAGTTGCTCCGTATTTGCATGAACAGTGACAGATACATTTCATTGAATGATCTGTTAGATCTGGCAGAAGTTGAGACGGTCTCTGAAAGCCCGCTGACGAGGGACGTCACGACACTTATCATAATCAGCCCCATAAACACAAGCATATTTATGAAATGCTAGATATCTTCCATGAACGGCGCGAATCGGATCGCGTTTAGTTCATGGAAAAGCTGGCTAAGATAATTCATGTATTCTCGTGACATCATGAACTGTTTCCAGGGGGCTAGTGATAATCCTGTAACACCCACTTAGTACACTTAGTTATGAGGTATCGGAATCGCAACATCTCGATAAATCTCGCGTAAGCCTCGGCAAGAAGCGGGAAGTCTTAGACTGAATGCTGAAATGAGACTCTGTTGGGCAGAGAGCCTTTTTCTGTCCCCCACCCACTCCTGTTTGTGGTAGAGATGTAAATATTGTATATATATACTCTGTACATTGGCCTTAGATTTACCATAGACAAATAGGCAATAAATAATTTTGATTTTTTTATTTTTTTGATGTACTATACTTATATATTTACTTCTCAGTTATTTATTTCACTGTGGATAGTAATGTATGTGCTATACAATATTTAGGGCCAATTTTGCATATGCTCAGGTTCGTTCAACACTCCAGGTATCCTTTTTTCTTGATTATCAAATATAAAAACAGTTTATATATTCTTGAGAAAATATGAAATCAAAATGAATGATAAAATTAGGAATAAAGTAACGTACCTAATGAATTGATAAAGTATACATATTTGAAATTGATAACAAAGGTTGATAAAGTTGATAAATCAAAAAAAAATCTAAAAATGAATTATTCAATTGGTGAAAAATTCTGAATTGCATTATCATAATACAAAAAAGTTTAATATTTTTTTTGGCCGACGTTTCATCTACAACTGCAGTAGACATTATCAATGGCAATAAAGGATATCCCAAATGAGTGGAATACCGAATACCATCAAATTTCACATTCAAAAATATTTCCTATTTTTGTTTTTTTTATTCTATTTCAAAATTTGAAACTTACATCCTTTGAAAAAGGATGAGATTTGAACCCTGGACCACAGACACTCAAGTACAACGTCCTAACAACTAATCCAAGAAGAAGCTCACAAATTGATGTGATGTAGAGCTATTCAAGTTTCTAGTTACTATCATTTTGTAACTAAGTGATGAAATTTTAAAAAATATCAATTTTTCCCCTCATTACAAATTTCTGGTGGGATATATTAATTTTCACTTCCAGGGTCCATGTTTTACTCGTGTTTTTCGTTAGAAACCATATATTTCAAAACAAAATATCAATTTGATGACGTTTGAGAAAAATTTCAGGAGTGATAAATTCTCAAGTTCTACCTCCATTTGAAAATAATTGAAACACTACTGAAAAATTATAAATTTGTTCATATGTGGTTGGTCTCGAAGCTAGTGAGTTATAAAACTGGCCAACTACGATTGGTTCAAAGATGTGAGTTATAGACTATTTTGCATATTTACCCAACAAGAAACGGTCAAATAATTGAAAAATATCAATTACCCAGACATAAGCTGAGAGAGAATACTAGGCAATACAAAAAAAAAGAACTTTATAGTTAAAAATATTTTTTCCTACTTACCAACATACACCAATTTATTTTCATCATTTTTCTCAAATAGTGGTTGAGAGAATTCATCTGTTTGTCCAGAATTGCCCCAGTTACTACACCTCACTTGGGTCAAATGTGTTACGTAACTCGA
This sequence comes from Leptinotarsa lineolata, assembly GCA_015342045.1. NCBI lineage: Eukaryota > Metazoa > Arthropoda > Insecta > Coleoptera > Chrysomelidae > Leptinotarsa > Leptinotarsa lineolata. The sequence continues at coordinate 14,433 of WOGR01003042.1, forward strand.
CATGAGCATTGGAGAATCAATAATCAACCTATTGACTTGCATGTGCAGATCCACCATTGTGAAGTCTTCTTGACTACCCACTGCCGATGCATAGCTGTTATTGCTATAAGTGTCCGATGAATCTTCCAGAGTGCCGTTCAAGATGTTATCGGTGCTTTCAGTGCTCAGATTAGAATTCATAGTTTCCTGAAAATTCGGTACAATGCGAGGACTTGTCGAACGAATAATTGGATATCGATGGACTGTGCGTGGATGATCTTCCAACTAAGGAAATATAGGTGGAGTCAATAATGCAGAATGAATGATCATGAATGGTAACCTCCAAATTCTCATGTAATGTGAAATGAGAATATTTTGAAATTTTTTGAAGAATGATATATGATGTTCTGATTATATTCAGCCGAAGAAAGTGTTACAAACAAATCATTATACGAGTCATGTAGTTTATGAGAATTATTATAAACCGCCCATCCACCTCCAGAGGACTTGACAAATCAAAAAAGCCTGGAATAGCAATGAATTGTAATTTTGATAAAAGGGCTTCATTGTTAATGTTGAACATCCAATCTTTACGTAATAAGGGTAATGATCTTTATATTTTTCTTGAAAAACTCAATTTCCCAAATTTTGTTTTCCTAACAGAGCATTGGCTAAGATCTGAAGAACCTTTTGAATGCCCGAATTATGTAACAGCTTTAAAGTATTGCAGGACTCAATCTCTGAACGGGGGAACAATGATTCTAGTCAATCAAAAAGCCCTTAAAGATCTGACGCTAAACAATATTGATAAATTTGAACATCTCATAGTTGAGAAAGAATTTGAATTCTTGTCATTACATGATACTGGAAATCATATTTTTTTTATTTGTATTTATAGTTCACTAACGTGTAATGTCACAGCTTTTTTAAATAGATTGGAGATCCTTTTGTCAAGTCTTCCAGTCAATTCTCAGCTTATTGTAGCTGGAGATCTCAACATAAATTATGATGACAAAAATTCTGCATCTACTCAGGCACTCAACACATTGCTCTTATCATATAACTTAATGTCAATTCAAGAACCAACATGAATCTCACAACATTCATCTACTACTATAGACTATATTTGCACAAACTTGGATGAAGAAAAATTGACTTGCAGTGTTATCCCAGCCGGACTATCAGATCATGAAGGTATAATTTTAGAATTCCCTATTAAAAGTAATAACTCAAAAAAATCATTCAAGTTGGGTAGCAGCTCCAAAAATTTTAACAAATTTAAACAGAAATGCGAGCAAACTGCATCTCAAAAATCATAGAAAAACTGGTGAAAAGAAGAGTATTAGCAAATTAAATAACATAACATATTAACATATTAATAACAAATTAAAATTTGACCAACATATTTTAGCATCGAATGAAAAATTGGCATCAGGATTTTATGCACTTCGAATAGTATCGAATGAACTGAGTTCATTCATAACAAAAATGGTATATCATTCCCTGATTGAGTCTCACCTAAGATATGGTGTTGCTTTCTTGGGATTTTGCAGTCAACAACTTTTTCATTGAGTGTTTGTTTTGCAAAAGCGAGCCGTTAGATACTTATGCAAGGTGGGAGTGCGTGAGTCATGTAGACCATTATTTTTGAGAGAAAAAATTGTCACTGTTACTTGTATTTTCATTCTGGAAACTGTTTGCCTGATTTACAAAAAGCTCAATATGGTTGGAACTGCAGAACATATGAACTACATAACCCGGCAAGTAACAGAAAATAAAATACACCTTCCTGTTTCAAAAACAAGTCAGACAAAGTATTCTTTAATTTATGAAAGTTGAAAGCTGTTTAATCACATACCTTACGAAATTAGGAAGGAGAAAAGCTATAAAAAGTTCAGAAAACTTGTTAAAGATGCCCTTGCAGCAAAAGTGTACTTACAGTCTGGATGAATATTACAATGACACTTTGCTGTGATTTAATACATGTGTTTTTATTTTTTAGC
>WOGR01003043.1:0-16412 GCA_015342045.1 Leptinotarsa lineolata
TTCCATAAATTATTTTCAGTATCCACTTTTGAATAACATTTAAGTTCTCAAGGTGATTTCACTCACACCTCCTCATCCTATAATTCTATAAGACAATATTGAATGAATCAGAGCGTAATATACTATTTTGAGGTGTTATATGTCTAAAATATATTTCAAATACTTGAATCTATATAAAAACCTTCTTAGTTTTCTCACTAAGTTTTGAATTTAGAGATCCCATATCATATGCCTGACAATAACAATGCCGAGGTATTTTATCGAGATGTTTTCTGGAATTTGGCAAGTTTTTCCGAATTTTAATGGCCCCATATTAGGTTAGTATGATGATTTAGAAGTGAATGGTAGGTATTTGGTTTTTTCTAAGTTGAGAGTGAGCTTGTTATATCTGAACCATTCATCATATTTGGCGAAATTAGTTTCGATCATCATTTTCAAATCAATCCACGAGTCCGACCAGTAGAAGATGGCGGTGTCAACAGCGAAACTTATAATACTACCCTCTGTGTTCACACTAAAAATACTGTTCATGTATATAATGAATAGGAGGGGACCTAGTACCGTTCCTTGGAGTACACCGTATGTAACTGTGATCGAACTACTCATAATACCACCTATGCTGACACTGCTCTCGGTTTGATAAATAGTCTTCCAGTAATTTTTATATATTTCCTCTCATCCCGTAATTTTTTAATTTACTGAGCAATTTTTAATGACAGACAGTATCGAATGCTTTCGACAAATCAAAAAAAATGCCTGGGGCCAGTTTTTTTATCGATAGCCTCATACATTCTTGATGTTAAATTGTGAATTGCATCTTACGTCGATTTACGTTGTCTGAAACCATACGGTGAGCATGAAAGGACTTTGTGTTCACTTAAAAAATTCACTATTCTTACTTCAATTATTTTTTACATTATTTTAGCCAAGTTGGAAATTGGAGAGACAGGTCTATAATTGACTATTTTTAGCTTATCTCCAGCTAAAACGACAATAAAATACACAAAGGATTAATTATACATGAAATCTCTCTGTGTCTATGAAAGCCATTTTTTGTGGAGGTAATAAGTTTTCATCGACCTTCTTCAAGAATTTGTACCTTCTATAATCTGAAAAAATTTGTGAATTTTATATACTTTTTATTTCACGAGATGAGTTAGTGCGTGAATTCGAAGAATTTTTCACAAATGAAAATTTTCTATTCATCACTAACTCGTCGTATTCAATAATTCTATCTTCCGTCTATCTATCTATCAAAAAAAGTGGAAATAGTACAAATACCTAACTCCGCGTTTCAGAGGCTGAAATCTGCCTTCGTCTCCAGAATTGAAAAAATCTGAGGATATTCGCATTTTTTGGCTGTTTCGCTTTATTTCTATATAGTATAATATTCAGTTGTTGGAATATTTTAGAATTTACTGAAATATTCTTGGAATAATCACTGATCAAGTTTTCATCTTCAAAGTTCTAAACAATGTTTTCGATTTTCCTTCTCTATTATCTCTGATATCTTCTCTGATCTTTTCATGTACCAACACTCCTACACACAACACTCGTATTATAAAATTATTTTCTTCGGTACATTCCTCACTAATATAACAAAAAATTCTATCACAATCAGAATAACTGAAACTTTCGATAAGTTCTGTAGCAGTATAGACATTTATGGTCTCTCACTACGAATCTATGAAACGAGGTTGGGAGATGTATTGTTATTCAGTTGATTACTTATTGGAGAAAATCTAATTAAATGTCTGAATGTCAATGCTTGGGAAGTATATATAATATAAAAAAGATTTTAAAAAAGTATGCTGTACTCTGATTTAGAATCAGTCAATAATATTCATTATCGCCTCATTATAGCATTCTAGTTATTTTTAATTTTATAATTTCTTCAGCAGTTCTGTGAGAGTTTCTAGTTGTAGTTTTCATTTGTAGATATTTTTTCTTCCTCCCTTTGAAAGTTTCACACATTTTTTGTTTGTTGAATGGTGGAAAAGTAGGGGGCCAGAGTTTTTTCTCCCAAAAAAAGTGATCTCTCCTAAAAATATTCTCTCTACCATTGAAATTTAATTCCCATGGCTATGATTAACTAATCGCATGAATTGGTATACTTATGAAAGAAATGAGTGATCCGTATTGTAATGTTCTCTAAAACGGTGCTGATGAAGTGATTGGACAAGTGCCCTCACCCGAAACTTCGAAGTACAACATTGGGGATGATACTGTTCCATGTAAGTGGAACAGTATGTAAGTGTTTCAATATTATCTGTTTCAAAATCAGTAACGTACGTTTGCAGTAGGTACATACTGAAAGAAAAAGTGATTTTCGTGTAATGAATGTTCACATTTTTTCCTTTCGTTTAATTAAAAATTAATGTGAAAGTTGTTGTTTCGAAAGAGGTGTTCTCTTTCAATTGTTTCTGAAAGAAACTTCTGTGAATGTACCACATATAAATACCTATAGAGAGTTCTAATTGCAGTGTTTATTTTCTTCTTTTGTTTGGTAGTTTCCCACATTTTTTGATAATTGATGGAGTAGTAGAAAGCCATAAAGCTCTCGAGGAAACTTATATCCTTAAAAATATTTATTTCTCAATTTGAAGTGAGGCACACTTTTATAAATTTTGCGACTTCAGACGTCTTGCACAATCTTAAAACAGTCGCAAATGTATTATTCACATCAGAATTCTGGATTTTCCACCATCTCTCGGAATCCGATCCTGCTGTTCGGTGAAGCACAGTAAAAATCTCCTCTCTCGCCGTCCGGTAACAAATCTGCAGTACGCCCCTGGACGCATGACGTCGCGGTGGGACGCTTGGAGCGCGTCCAGACGACTATGCAGCGGCAGTTCGGCACGAGGGCCGATCTTGGCTGGCTCGCATATCTTGCAGCTCTTAAAATAATAAAAATAACAAATATGTAACTTTTCGCTTGTATTCTGAGTAGTTCTTAAGAATGAGCCTCGAATGACAACTACCACGGGTGTGGAGAATTATCGTCAAGGTGAGTCGTGTTTTATTTTTTTGAATCCCAAGTGTTTATTTTTGAATTCAATTTCGAAGCGGATGTCGGAAAAAGTTAATGATGCAACTGAATTTTACGACTAAAAAGTGGTCCAGTTTTGTTGAAAATTTTAAAAGTTATGACGACTCCAGAGAAAATGAAATATTTATGAAAGTGAAATATTTCCTCGATGCGTCATTTTTTTCACTGTTGAAGTTTTTTTAATAAATTTTAATAGATTTTCAATACATGTCACGCTTTGAAAGATATGGGAAAATTCAGTTATTTTATATATTGTTCATTGTATTTTATTATATAGTTTTATTCAAAATAAGATCGCGCAAAACGCGATTATCGGTCCTTGTTGAAGAAGACAATTTTCCAAAATCAGGATTACTTAGAATTGCTTTGACAAACTGCAAATAACAACACGTTATCATGCAATTTAATATCGAATTGAAGGGAAAACCTCAAGCATTATTAAATTTTTTTCCATTCATAAAACCATTAACTACCGATGGAAGTCCAGGAGATGTTTCACTAATACTTTCAACTCAAAACAAATTTGGAATTGGTTATTGCATTGTATTTAACGAAAAATAACATGAAAACTCATCATTTAATGTCATTTGTCACCTATCAAAATCCATATTTTGGCGTTTTATGACCATGAACGAAATTCAGCAATTCAAGATGAATAGGTTTTTGTGCTGTTTTCAGTTTTAGGACTGAAGGACTCCATTACTAGATATATTCAGTTGCTGCTATAGATATGCTTGAGATTTTTATCGGTACAAATTCTTTTAGAGTAGTGAAGCAGATTGGGGGGAATTATATCCACTCGACTTTATTGGAGTTTGCAACCTACATGGTTCGTTTAATGGTCACACTGCCTTCCTGCAACAGGAAGGTTGTGGGCTTTTGAGTTTGGAATGCCAACATAACAATGATTTTAATTGGAACCTGAAGATTCATCTGAAGTTGAAAATAGCTGAAAATGGAGAAATTGGAGTACTAAAGCGACCAATGAAGTAAATTTGAATGATGAATACAGTGAGCTGGTACAATCAATTATATTTAAGACACGTTTCACTACAAGGTAGTTTCATCAGTTGCCTGGTACATCAAGCTATTCTACAGTCTCTCATATATAACAGTAGGTAGTTACAAAACTCAATCACTTTGAATGAAATATCAGAATTTGCTCTTCATACTTCGCAAAACTCATCCATATCAATTTTTAGTTGACATGGTCACAGGAGTCCTTGGTGGAAAAATGCCTTTCCCGATCTCTGAACTCCAGATAATACCGGCTTCTCATAATATGGCAGAAATGTGGGTCATGCAAATGCAGAAGGTTGTCATTCTCTCCTCAATACTTTTCATTCGAATAGATTATGTGAAAAATTCAATTTAACTCATTGTATTTACTGTATACTGAACAAAAAGTGATCTATATTGACCAAATGTATGAATTCAAAAATAAGCAGTCTTGTGGGTATGATGGGATTTTCAGTTGAATGATAAAAACAGTATCTGCCTGCATTACGTTGCCATACATGTTAACAAGAATTTTGACATTCATTGTGCTGTTAATTGAATATTTTGAGAACAAGAAACAATTTTTTTACACTGATATTGCTTTCATACAGAATACTACAAGCTTACTCATCTTCGTATGGGTAAGTGATTGAAATTATCGAAACTGGGCAGAATTCTGTTGACAAATTCCATCTTAATAGCATCACTTTGTTCAACAATCCGAATGTCGTATTCAGAAAACGCACTTCAACGTAAGATTTTAACAGTTTACAAAACAGAGACACGTGTTTCGCTATACGATATCATCTTCAGGCGTCATAATACATCACAGTCGAAGTGTCCTACAAGGGTCTGTACTGGTACCGTTGTTGTTCTTCATCATGAGAAGAGAAAAGAAAAAGAAAAAACTAATACAATCATACAGTGTCTAATAACTATTAATATTCTCAACATACTATTGGTCAATTTAACAATTTCATTCCAATACCATACATTGAATCTTAAATTAGCACTGAGCATTGAGCAGCTGTGATTTTCTTCCTTGAATTGATGAATATTATTGTGTAAAAACGGTAGAATTTCATTCAGATAACAAGAGGCAATATAAGAAAAACATGCTTCAAATTTGGAAGTACGGTGCCTAGGTATGTTGAATGAGTTAATTCTCAAATTGACCATATGTATGTCAGAATGCCTACTTAATAAACAATATAAATAACTAGGAGTTTTAGTTTGGAGCAACTTAAACAAAAAACTTTTCATCAAATATTGGACTTTGAACCTCACATTCAGCTCCTTTGTTTATAACAAAAATGGTGTGACGTGTTTACCATATGGTATGCAGTATACGATTCGCATGCAAGCATTTTCTGTGCGTTGTAACTTCAGCTTGTTATATTGCGACAAAAAATTGTAAAACACCGAACAGCAAAACTCGATTTGGAGCTAAATAAGAATTTCAATTAGCCTGAGTTTCATTTCTTCAGATAACTGATACTTGAGCTTATACAACGATTCAAGTTTGAAGAATGATACTTTAAAAATTTTTTTTACATGTTCATGGAAAGACATGGGTACTCCAAGATTTTTGGCACTGTCTACCCGGTCGAAATCTGCGTTATCGAGAGTGAGCCTGAAGTTTCTTTGAGTTTCAACTTTTTATCCTTGAGATCTTATGCATAAAGCCATATTGGAATGATTTTCAGTCCATGATGCTCCGAGCAAATCTGAGTTTATATTGGCTACGCAACTTTCTGTATCGATGTGATGCTCCGAGGGAAGACAAAAATTATTGTACATCATCTGCGTAAGATGTACCTGTCAATGTAATAAGGAAGTGGGGTGAACAAAAATAAACGTAGTAAACATCAAGGACCCTAGAATGTTTCCCTGCGGTACACCTGAGATGGTTTCTTTTAGGGATGACCATGAATAATCATCCAGTTCGACCCTCTGTGATCGGCCTGTGAGATAGCTGGTCATCCATTTGAGAGAAATGTCATCGAATCCTATGAACTTAAGTTTGCCGATGAGCAAATCGAAATTATCTAAATCGAAAGCTTTACTTTTATCAAGCAATACTGAAATGGTGACTTCTGATTCATCTCTGGTTCTCGCAAGATCGTTGATTACTTTCAAGAGGGCAGTCTGTGTTCCGTGTTTTTTGCAGAACCCAGACTGCTCGTACGGGAGTATTCGATTTTCTTCCAGGCAACGAAATATCGTTGCCTATATTGATGAATAGTTTGAAAAAACAAAATGTATTGTTTTTTTCAAACTATTCACTTACTGGATACTTGATATTGAAACTTTCAGACTGTGTATGGACTGAATGCTCGATAGTGGATGAATCGAACCGACAACGTATCTCGTTAGTTTTCTATCTCACATGTTCCCAAAAAAGTTGTCCTTGTGACAACTGTTCCCAAAGAAGTTTTCCTTGTGACAACTTCTTTGGGAAGTTGTGGGAAGTTATTTTGAGAAACAATTTCGGGGAAAAAATTAAAAAATCATTTCTCATGGTTTTGAGAAATAATTTCGAGAAAACAAATTAAAAAAATCATTTCTCATTGTTGTTGTTCTCATTGGTGTTTTCTCCTAATATCTTTAGGCAATAAAGTACGTTTGATTTGATTCATTGATTCGATAGAATAGTGTTAGAAAAAAATGTTCTTTACAACTGTTGCTAGCACTAGTACTCACTTGTGAATTTCAATGCTGTCTGCAGGCCAACAGGTACTTTTATCACCCAGGTACACTCTGTGTTGTTTCTGAACGCATTAGGATACAGAGGACTGTAAACTTTTCCTTTGTTGTTGTACATCTTACCTCCACATCCTCTGCCATTATCAGTACTGGTGTAAACGAAGTCGTATTTCATCATAAACCTAGTTCCTCCTTTAGCAAATGAGTGTACAAATAGTTGATTGGTGAAAGAAAATATTGGATCGGGGATTCTGTATCCGCAAGCGTTTAGTAGAATTTTACCGGTGGGAGACCCATCTCTTATCTGTAAATATGAGATAATCGAAAAAAATTGAGAATTGTGCTCAACTTGATTGAAAAGTGAATATGTATGAAAAAAAATTTTGGTTGTCTACTTCTCCATCATTAAATAGAAAATATGAAACATCGAAAAAAAGGTTCCTTATCAGTTCAACTAAAATCCTATGAATGGAAATGAATTATCTATAATTTTAAAATAGTAGGCACTAAATTCTCAGAAATGATTGACGTTTCTGCCTTAATCTGTCTCATGCAGTAGCGTATCAAAATAATACTGAACAGATGAGAAAAAATGATGATGAAATGTCGAATCCCAAGTGCAACAGTTTTATGCTGACGCAGTTAACCGACTTGTGTTACGTTGGCAAAGGTGCACTAATTCAAATGGTGCTTACGAGTATTTTGATTGAATGGAATTCACTGAGATATTACAGTTGAAAGTAGACTCATAAAAACGGACATAACTTTTCAAACAACCTAATGGAAGGTTTTGGATAGTTTTAATTTTTTCAGCATTGCTCGGAAATACCCTGATGTTATGAATCTGTTCTATTTCTAGTATTTTAATGTATGTTTTTTGGTTAGAAGGGTAGTTTTTGTCTTGACTAAATATTGTTTGCACATAGTTTTGGAAGGTGAAACCAATATTTTTTGCATACATATGGCAAATAAGACCTCTAAGCGGATAAGAAAATATATTATCAATTCAATTGAACGTATAGTATAAATCTGTTGTGTCCATTATGCCATCTACAAGGATACCGAAAAATTTAGCACTGGAAGAGTATTTAGTATTATTATTATGGAATTTGATTGCATCTTTTGAATATATTATTATATACCTTCTTACAGTTATTACAATTACAAAGATTTTTGTAATCGTAATAACTGCCATTATGTTAGTAGCGGAAAAATTTCATTCATAGAAAATATAAAGTTGATACTCAACAGATATCCTGATTTAGGTCAGTCACAATATTCAATAAGAAACTCGATATTTTTTCAACAGACTAAACTTTGAATGAATTAGTGAATGATTGTCGACCTTTACCGGTTTCATGGGAGATATGTTAAGCCCCACGTAGACTAAACATACCGATAAACTCACATCCGGCGATAAGTATAAGACTGGGAACGGAAAAAAGGCAAGCTAACGGTTTTGGTTAATTAGTTTTGCTAACGCGAAATCTGGCCATACTTGAATAAGCGGGCTCGCAAATTTATTTATAATAACAACTGACCAATGACTTCGATGAAAATGAGTTATAGGTCTTAAGGAGGAAGGGTTATGAAAAAAATTTGGTACTATTAAAAAGATGAGACCAATCAAGGAACGGGTCCAGGGAGGAGTGTTAGAGACGGTTTCGCGGACTTGGGGACACTAATTGAGAATTTGTCAGTTTCGAGAGGGGAGTTGCGATTTGACCCTCGAGCGAATGGTCTCGCGTTGTAAAACAAAAAGTTAATTAGTATACGGGAGTTTTCGAATTGACCATCGGCGATTCAGATAGATTCAGTTCAGCGTTTCTCAGCGGGAGTAAAGTACAGTGAATTTGTGGTAAATCGCAGTCAGGGAGTTGATTATTGTATTTCGTGTTTTTGTGGCACTTAGAACGAGCTATCATTGTACACGGATACCGTTCCAGAGAAGGAGTATCAGGACCTAGTAGAGTATCGTGAGTCAGCTTGGATTTTTACTAACCCCACTATTGTTTAGAGAGAGAGGATGTCATTTTAAGTTGTAATATTGGTCTTATATCGGTTTTCTTGCAAATTGGAAGTCTACTGTATGAGGGAAAATAGACATAACCTTTCTTTTTGAGTTTATAACGAGACATCTCTTGGTTTGAGTTTCAGCTATTATAGACGTTTTATTGTTTTTGCTTTACTTTCATGTTATATTTTATTGTACTCGGTTATTTGTTTGTTTCATAAACATACCCGTTTATTCTTTTATTTGTGTTCTTGATATAAACATTATCTGAAGCCTCTTTTGTTGTTAATGGCTCAATAATTGAGTAAGTCCCGCACCATTTCAGGATAGGGGAAAGGCCTATAGCCGAAAATATCCGTGTACAGCCCCGTTTCGTAGTAGAACAGATAAAGGAAAGACTCTCAAAAGGTACAAGGTGTGGTTAGGTTTCAAAAAGACCTGCCCTTCGTGCGATCGGCACGAACCCTACAGCTTTTTCGAAATTGCCTTAAATAAAAGTCAAAATTTGATGTGGAGAAATCCGCATCTGGTGACAGCCGCTGCTAATTCAATCTAATTAATTCAATGTAAAAAATAAAATAAGTCCATTTAAAAAAAAATCGTCGGTATTACATAATTCACCTAACGAATTTACTGTAGCCAAAGAATTAAAATACGGTATATAAGGAACAAAAGAAGTCCTAGAATGGATCATTGCGGTACAAGTCGTCAGAGAATACGTCGATAAATATTATTATACTTACTACTAATGCTGAATCTGTGCAGTTCACGGTGTAAATCATATAGAATGCGTTGAAATATATAGATATTGTACGATTTTCGGGCACAATAATGGAAAATGAACAGTTTCTTTTATCAAATCCATTCGACACTCTACTCTCCAAACTGGTGTAATTTCTGTTGCATCCTAAAACGCAATGTTGGTCTTATAGCTTGATCCAAAATTTACAGAAAAAAATCTACCTGTAATTGAATACTCCAGTTTGAATCCTGATCCTTTGAACATGGAGTTTTTACTGGTAAATGTTATGCTTAAAGCACTGCTGGATGAAAAATAATCAAAAGGTTTTTCTTCTTTTCCGCAAAATACATGTCGGCCAGTTGCTTCAGTGTAAGCCTTGAAAACAGAATAAAATCAATTATTGTATGTGTGCATGGTGTCTCCAAAATTAGAAGGCAATATATTGTATTATTGCTGTATCAGACGTTTTTCTTGAGCTATGGAATTCAAACTGACTACACTAACGGCTATTACTTATTTTTTGATTAACTTTTACATATATTGCACTGAAAATTTTATGTTTTGATCAGACCTCTCATAAAATATATTGATTATTATTTCACTTCAACTATTTATCGGAGAATTATATAGTATACATGATTGTTTTCAATAGGTCAGTAACTGACTGAGAAATGCAGACATTTGATACTTGTAATGTGTCTGTTGCAGTTTACCCTCGTTGAATTTTCAAACAAATATGGTCTGAATATTGTGCACATAAAATAGTCATAGAAGAGGCCCCACAACTGAAAGTGTGGTACAATTCTTTTTGGGGCGAACAATGTGAAATAGAATTAATGCATCCTAGAGGCGAAAGTTTACCTAAAATTTCCATCGAATTTTAGATAAACTTCACTTCATGAAAATTCTCTTATTGAATATGTAGTTAAGTAAATATCATAACACTGTTTTTGTTGACAGAATATCGAAGAGACATTCACCAGTAGTTATCAACTTTCTTGCAAATTTTTTTTATTCAGAGAAATTTAGTTTATTCGCCTGTATGAGTCCTGGTCATATAAATGAAAGATTTAGATATAATCACAACTCATATAATTTTAGAAAATAATAATGTTGAAGTTTTTGTGGAATATGAAGGTTTCTAAATTATTAAGCTGATGTTTTTCCCGGTTCATTGAAAAATAATAGATCTAATGATTGGAATAGAAATCCGGCACAACAGCTATTGAGACCAGTGACTAGTATATATCTTTGGTTATCCTAAAACCCCAGTGGGAGAAATTGACTTATTCACCGTTAAACAATAGGCAATGGAATTTATTCCTACAGAATCGTCATCCCCTTCGCCTTCGAGGCAGAGGGGGCGATGACAAATATGATGTTTGTCGTTCGCTTTAGCCTGGTTCGAGCAATGATACTCTGAAAGGAATTCTATTTTCAATTATCGGAAATCATCGATTTTAGATTGATGATAGACACTACCTTGCACTGACGAGTAGCGAAATAGCCCGAAACCGGTCTGCAAGTGTGTTCCAATAATTAAAAATCGATTCCGGCAGCTGTATCGCCAACAGCATATGCAGGAATTACTTCTGTGAAGAATCCTGCACTGACACGTGTCGGATATAATCCAACGTCCTTCTTGGTATTAACCAGGGGGTAGTTGTTTTCTGATAGGTGTAAGTCCAGAAGGGAAGACTGGCGTGAACGAATTGTTCTTTTAGATATTTTGATTTAACAGAGCTTTCGTCGGGCTCATGGGGTGGTAACGCATCTTCACGTCATCGCTATCCAAAAGGCACGGTAACCCCCTTAAGTTCTTCGCCTCATGGCAGGTGATTTCGGGAGCAGGTAGGCAGATAAAAATATTCTTCATTTATTAAAACTATTAAGTCACTCTTCGGAAAATTTTGTGTCCTTTCGAACGATCCTTGTGGTGTAATTACGTATGAAATTGATGGAAATATTATTTTCAAAGATTATTACAATACATTATCAGAATAAAAGTACTTCATAAGTAAAACCTGACCATAGATTGTATTTATCAATTCGTAGACAGTCTTTTTATTTATTGATATAATTTTTCTACAACTTATTCAGACATTTTTACTCAATGCAAGAAACTGTAATGGGTGCTATGAAATAAATCAAACGATTCTTACCAATGACAAACTACTCGATTGTCCGTTGAAGATTGCACCTGGTCCTAACCCTTCATGAACTATCTTGTTGTTGTTGTCTTCAAAAATTTCAATAGTATCTCCGATGCATCTAGTCAATGGTTTGTCATCTGCTGGTTTACTTTCTTCCACCAAATCGAATTCAATGAAGTGTAAGGAGATTCTGTCAAGTATTTGACTAACATATAGGGTATATGTGCATTTAATATTAGCAGGGTATGGACTTGGGAAACCTGGGGAAGTTAATATCTTAATTTCTTCGGTAACATTGAGAGTACTGGGGCCGCAGATAGCTGAAAAAATGAATTATTTTCATTCATACTTATATATTTCTCAAGGGAAGATTTCTGGCTCGAGTAAAAAAATAGACCAATTAACAATAATAGAAATATGGTAATTGAAGTTGGAACTGGAGCCCAAAAACAACGCCTTCGTGATTTAACACCAGCGAGCTGTATTTCAACCCGCCATTGGCTTCATCAGTGGTATTAGGCTGAGCTAGAAATGCATTGCTGGACTCAACTGTCCTTAAAAGACAAGCTTTGGTGGGTAGGAGCGATGACATATTCCCTTACAAAGACGCCATTAATGGGCTCGACAGAAGAACCAATTTTTGAATAATAAAAATGAACGAGGCTTCCCAAGACGGTCAGTTGCAAAGCCAAACTTAGATCGACCGCCGAACGAAATTCATCTTCTGCCTTTCACTGTGAAGCATCTAGTTGAAACTAGAGCCCAAAAACACTTTCATGATCTAACATCAGATAGCGCTGTTTCTCATCAGCGGTGCTAGGCTAAATCAATAAGATCCTTGCCAATTTTGGATACAATACACCGAACCTCGATGTTCAGAAGTTAGAATCCACAGAAATGCTGAGAGTCCTTACTAGCTGTATAAAAAATAATTTTGTTAGTTCTCTGCTCCTTTTTTATGCTTCAAGCCAGATATAAGGTCAAATCCAACGTTGAAAACCACTTGTGTTCGGCTAGTAGTTAAATTTATATAGTTTACTGTGCATCGTGAAAGCTATTGTGAGTATAGCAAAAAAACCTGTTGCGGTTATGTAAACCTTCATACCTAGTAAATATAAAAGTAAACTGAGTTCTGATACAGATTTCATCAAGTATCGGCTACCTCCATTCAATCGGCTAGTGGCTGTTTATTTTATTAATAGTGATGAATTGATAGCATTATGAAGTAGTCAATAACTCGAATAAAATATGGTCCATCTGTTTCTAGGTAATCAACAGAACCAAAATTGTTCAATACCTCATCATTAAATCACGTTAAATTCATGATTACTAACTATAAAGAACTACACTACACTACATATTCCTTCGAACTTCACCATAATTCTAATTTTTCATATCAACAGGTGACCTCGCATTACGTGCATTTAAAATGTATGACTGTCTACTATCTCAAAAAAACAAATGGAGATAAAAAACTCACACATCGCAGATTTTAGTGTAGCTTTGAAGGCATGTTCCTTTTTCCCTCGAAGGAATAATCGGATGAAAGCAGTGTTTCTAGAGGTGCTTATTACTGGATAGGAAATCCTACTGGAAGCATTTGGACACAGTCGCTCTATTTCATCGGAAAACGGTCCACCACCATCTCGAATCTGTAATTATAATAATGATAAAAACAATAGTAGGGTACATGCTTGGGGCACATGATTATTGGCCCCAATGAACTTATCCCACGGTGCAGGGAGTGGTTATTGGTTGAAAATGCTGTCGCGCTTTCTCAAATTTGTTGGAGCTTCAGGGACAGGGGGTGACCAGCTCACCCTTCGTTGGAAATGATAATGAAAATGTTTATTCGTCATTTTAAAATATATTGGTATACTAAATGGCGCTAGTATTACTGTTGTGGTTTCGGTCCAAAGCACAAAAATCGGCTGGAGAGATTATGGCCTCGGTAGAAAATAAGAAAATAATTTTATTTCATCAGAACAATGCACGATGTCACGAGTCAATCAAAACAATGGCAAAACTACATGAATTGAACTTCGAATTGCTCCCACATTCACCGTATTCGCCAGATTTGGCCCCCAGCGACTACTGGCTGTTCGCAGACCTCCAAACAATGCTCAACAGTAATGAATTTCGCTTGAATGAAGAGGTTATTGCTGAAACTGAGGCCTATTCTGAGGCAAGAGATAAATCGTCTACAAAAGTGATATTGAAATGTTAGAGCGGCGCTAGATTGATTCTGTAGCTCTTGATGGAGATAACGTTGATGAATAAAGCCAATTTGAACAAAAAAGAGTTTTCTTTTTAGGCCCGGGACTTTTCAGCTTATGTGTTATGATATTTTCAGTAGAATTGTTAGGAGTGGCGACGATGACTCCCATCTTTGGGAGCAACAGAAAACTACGAATATCAAAGACAAACAAGGACCCCGACGGTGCTCAGTTATTTTTTAGTCCTGGCATATGTTGCTTATTTACAGTAGAAGCTGCAGAAGACAATTTTTCATTCTGTGATCGATGTCGCAGTTTGGATGATTTTCACGTGTTTATAATCTCTGAGAAAACTTGGATTTGGAGTTGTAGCTTTTGACCAGAATTTACACGCCAGAGAAAGCGAGCACTATTTTTAAATACACTCACCTCTAGTAGAAAACATTCACACGAAGAATTATTAGCAATATTTCCTCTACAACTGTCAGGTAAATTGAACTCTGTGACTTCTATAAGAATTTGATGGTCCGGTGGTGCAATTATTTTCCATCCACAATCAAGGTTGGATAAATTTGGTGATTCGAGAACCATTCTGTCAGTGAGATTTAGAGTACCACCACAGCCTTCTTTTGGACCTGTAAACGAATAGTGTTTTTCAGTATAACTGAATTGGTCGTTTTAATAAAGAAAACAAACTGAAAAAAATGAATATTTTTAATGAGAAAATATGACTCAATTTGACATTACAGTCAGCATAACATATTCTTCACAGCAGAACAGTATACACAGATTCCAAGCTTTCGACAATTTTCATTATTATCACCAGAGATGCTACAATATGGAGAAGGAAACATATTACATCTATAACGAAAGTGTATGTGAGGTTAAGCGGCAGGATCATTGAGATGTGTAAACAACATACAGTGTGTAAAAGCCAGATGGAATAAATTTATTTCGGTTACTGTACATATTTTTAAAAAATCCCAAAACACGTCACATTTAAATTATAATTAGACATACTTCAATGGAAAAATGCTACCCCTACCTTCAACCCCCATCGAATGACAGGTACAACCTCCCTTTGAAAGGTCTCTTCATTCTCTATTCAAAGTTTATCGCAACAATTAAGATAAATAAATTAAAATCATATGGTTATCGGAATTCGATGAAATACACTCAAAACTTATTGCAATATACTCAAAACTTATTTCATGTTAAGGTATTGATCATAAGAAAGTAAGCAAAAACCATAGCAATGTTCTTTTTAGATTGTATTCTTTGAAAACCTGTAAATGATTTCCATGGCAACATTAATTTAAAACGCCTTGTCAAATTGTTTTGTATGTTACAAAATTAGTTGTTAGTATTTTAATTTAAGTTTATAGTACGTTAACTTCCAGTCTGACAAATGGTTAGATTAACGGAAATTACAGTTTTACAAATGATTGGTTACGGAGATAAAACCCGAACACAACAGGAAGTAGCTCGCCTATTTTATGAGAGATTTCCTAATTTACAGCCCACACAGGAACGATAAGCAAAAAAGAGAAGCAGTTTCGCGAGTTTGGTCATATGGTCCAGATGAAAAAAACAGCTGTCAATGCAATGAGTGATGCAGTCAAATTAGATGTGATGCTTGAGTTTGAGGAAAACCTACATACATCGAGTAGACAGGCATCCACTACATTCAATATTAGCCATACATCGATAGTATTGAAAAATATATAAAATGCATCCCTATGAAATGATACCTACCCAGGAGCTCATGTTAGGCGATTTTTCATAAAAGAGCAAATAATGGACATGTTGGATAACAATATCATCCAATTAGAAGTCGTTATGTTTTCTAATGAGTTTACTTTTCTCTTAACGGTCATGCTATTCGGCAAAATTGCCGCTACTGGTCAACGAAAAATCCTCACTGAATGAGAGGAGAACACATGCAATACCCTCGAATGGTTAATGTTTGGGCAGGGATTGTAGGAAACCATTTCGTTGGTCTCTCTTTCATTGAGAGCAACTTTAATGGCGATAATTATTTGGCACTACTTCAAAATGTTGTCATTCCAAGTTTAGCAAATTTATATCCTGATCCAGGGAACCCTCAAATTTCAGTGAATACGATATGGTTTCAGCAGGATGGAGCACTACTATATTACCGAATTAATGTCTGGCAATACCTCGATATAACATTTCCCAATCGATGGATAGGAAGGCGAGGATCCATTGAATGGCCAGCGCGATCACTTGATCTTTCATCATTAAATTTCTTTTTATAGGGATATGTAAGGAGCAATGTGTACAAAACTGAACCTTCAGATTTGAATGACTTAAAAGTACGAATATCTCTTGCCATTAGGTCGTTCACGCCTGATATGTTAAATAATGTTAGAAAACAGTTTTATTTGAGGTTAGGATGTTGCCAAGACATTCGCGGTGAACATTTTGAACACATACTTCGTTAATATTCATCTTTTTTTTCGTATTCTACATTTCATTACGTTTTGCATTACATTTTAGTTTTTGAGTGCAT
>WOGR01003044.1:0-16411 GCA_015342045.1 Leptinotarsa lineolata
GTAAAACCGTGTTGAGAGGATGATAATAACTTGTTTGATGTGAAGAAACTGGTCAGTTGGAATTTGATATTGAATTCATATAACTGGATCGATTTGATCATTCAACAGATTGCATCCGCATTTTTTCAATGATTCAATCGGCCAGTTACAAAACTTATACTAATCGAGATTGCTCTTCACGAGAAGATGCCCACGATAAAAGGATTTCTGTAAAATCCACCAGAACTATTTTGAAAAAGAACAAATATAAATGCTACAGGATACGCAAAGTTCATCACCTCAATGGAAGGGATTACGAAAGGAGAGTATGATTTGCGAAGTAGTACAGACGTAGAAATAGGGAAGTTGGAAATATTTGTAAGAACATAATATGAACGGACGAATGAAAATTCACCAACAATGATTGGTTCAACAGAAATATCCATTATAAGTGGAACAATATAAATGAACATTTACATAGGGAAACCTATTTCCAAGAAAGTTTCAGAATTAAATGTTTGGTTGGCAATTGTGGGCACAAACATACTTGTCCCTTTCTTTTACGATGATCATTTGAATAGTGATGTATCTTCATTTTTTATTCAATGAATTCGATGGCTACTTTGATAAATTTCCACTGAACTTCTGCCATAAAAAACAATATTTTCAATAGAACGGCGCTCCTCCCCATGATGCAGCAATAGTAAAGAAACATTTAGATGCGATATTCCCAAGAAAATGTATTGGAAACAATGGACAAATTAACTGGCCAGCTCGATCCCCCGATTCACAATATAGCCATGTTACTACATGATGAAAGAAACGGCCTGTATATCTATCTGATTCGTTCATGCTCTGAGATTTTTCACACATTCTCAGGAATGTTCATAGGGCTAGTCTGACTTCGTGAAGAACGTTTTCCCAGTGAGCGATACAAGTGAAAATTTCATCGAAGGTGAAACTTAGATATAGAAACATAGGTCTTCACGGCTAGTATGCTGTGGTCGAATGGAACTTTAAGTATCAAACTTCTACTATTTTCACGAGATATAACCTCCCAGCCCAGATGTTTATATAGAAGTAATTGTTTGCGAGAGGGCTTTTTTGCCGGTTTGTATGTGAAAGTTACTTCAATGCATGATTGACACATCTTTGTAGATAGTTTATTTTGAAGTTTGTTGCTTTTTTTTCCTATGGAAGTTTCCCACATTTTGTTACTATAAAGATCGAGTGATCTATAACTTTTCGATTTATGCGATGATTGTCAGATCGATGATTATGTACGGAGCTGAAATTTTCAATAACTATCTATCAGAAATGAATTTATTACTCGATCAATATTTTGATCATATATATATAGCATAAATACTCTTGACGAAAAAGTCGAATACTTCTCAAATTCAATCTTGCATCTGTTCAATAAATATGCGCCCACTAGAACTTTAAGAATTACTAAGAAGAAAGCTCCATGGTGAACACCTAACTTGAAACTCATGATGAATTTGAGAGACTTCTCAGGTACAGAAAATCGAATCTTTAATCATTGGAATTACTATAAAGATCTCAAAAATTTGACTAATAAAACTATCAAATTAGAAAAAATCTTTTCTAGAATTTCAATTGCATGACATCGCGGACAGAACATGTGGAAAGAACTGAGAAAAATGAATATTTATAATAAAAAGTCTAATACCTCACTGATCGAATCTTGAAAGATGTCAATGAAATTAACTTTTTATTTACTAACATAACTAGTAACAATAAGACTCCTGATCCCAGAATAATTTCAAAGATGAGGTGAGCAACTTCCCATTCAGAAGAATATTAGATGAAAATGTTTACAATTATTTACTGCCTATTCGATATAGGTTCAGACGAAATAAGCTGTAGAATGCTATTATACTGTTGCCCTCTCATAGTTCCATATATCAGACATATATTCAATGAAATTGTCGATACATGTACATTTCCTACACTTCGGAAAAAGTCTCTTGTGATTCCTTTTATGAAAAAAATGCCCCCTGAAAAATACTCAGATCTGAGACCTATGAGTATTCTTTCTTGTTTGTCTGAAATTTTCGAAAAAAACATTGATAAACAGATACGATAATATCTGAATAATTATTCGTTACTACCCACATGTCAGTCTGGATTCCGCCCTGGATATAGCTGCACTACGGCACTCCTGAAGGTAACAACAGACGATATTCATATGGCCACGGATCATAATTTACTAACCGCCTTGGTGCTGCTTGACTTCTCCAAAGCATTTGATCTAATAAGTCATTATTTATTGATAAACATTCTTCATTATCTTGGATTCTTGGCAGATGCCGAGAATCCAAGCTTATCAAAAACTTAAGCTTATCATAAAGTACCTTTCTGGGAGAACACAGTCAGTTTTTCATAACAATCAAATCTCAATTTCTTCCCAAGTTTTTTCAGGAATTCCCCAGGGTCAATTATTGATCCACTTCTTTACGTGATGTATACAACAATTCCCTTATAGAATTCAACATTGTTCAGTCCACACCTATGCTGATGATGATCAAATATATATATTTTTTGATGAAAACATCTTAAATCATGCTACCAGCTTACTTAATAATGATCTCAACTCTCTCGCGCAGCTATCTGATCAATATTGTTTGAAGATAAATCCATCCAAGTCACATGTTTTATCATTTGGAAGATCGGCAGCTAGAAAGAGATGCCTATCTAAATTGATAATTGTGATTGGCAATGAGCATGTGTCTATAGAGGATATTACAAAGAATTTGGGTCTCATCATCGACAACACCCTTAGATACCCCTCCTATGTATCTTTAAATATAAAAAGAGCCTATAATGGCCTGAGATTGATATACTCTCACGCTAACTATGCCGATGCGGTTTTTGTTCCTTCTCTTTTGAAATGTGATAAAGATAGATTGCAAAAATTACAGAACACCTGTGTTCGCCTCATATGCGGCTTACGTAGGAGAGACCATGTAACAAACGATTTGAAATCTCTGGGTTGGATGAACATGACTGAAAGGAGAACCCTTCACGTCTGCTGCCTATTCAACAAAAGTCCTCCATATTTATTTTATAAAATAAGATTCAGAACGGATGCACATAATCTAAATATCCCTTATAAATCAACACTTACACAGAACAGCCACAGAACAGCTCTCTTCAAAGGTTCATTTTCATATCATGAATAGAATTCCACCTGGTTATGAAGAAAATACGTGAAAAATGAAATTCTGAACAAATCACTTGCACTAGAAGTAAATTAAAGCATTTTCCATTTCATTAAAAAAATGATCCAAATAACTGCATCAGTACTACACATTATTAAACGTCCTTTTGTGCATCTACTTGAGATGCATGTTTTATGGTTGAGTGGAAGAACAAGTCTCCTCTGCCGACTAGACTTGAACTCTGCCTTTTGACTGATATTCTGTTCTGTATATTTTGTATTGTCATGTACTTATATAGTTTGTATTTCAGTCATAAAAAACTATTATTATTATTATCATCTAGAAAGGAAAATCAAAATACGGCAGCAGTTGATTCAATTTCGATCCGCCATATTCATCATATTTATGAGTATATTGTGGGTTTATAAAATTCCTTTAGTACTCCCATGAGAACTAAATCAGTGGATTCATTGAAACCTACTTCAATTGTTTCCTATTTCAATTGTTTTCTACTTCAATTGTACAAATGCAAGCATTAAATCACCCACTTCATTCATAATTGCAGTATAGTTAGAAAGTTAAACAGTGATACAATAATAAAGCCATCCTTGATCTTGCGGGTAACGTGTTTAGTACCACCTCCATCTAAGCAAGTATGGTATCAAGTGAAAGTGCGTGTACATCCAGTCGCCGTATAATCAAACTTGACAAACACTTACCCGCATTATGATGGTAGCCGCATCTTCATTCTTACATAATGCAAGTGAAAGCACTATCGGCTTTACCTAGTTTTGTAATAACTCTAAATAACAACGAAAAATCCTTTTCAGTAATCAGAATTCATTTTATTCGCTTTACAACTAAAACAAGTATAACAAACAATAATTACAAAATCTTAACCTAACGAGATAACGCACTGGCGAACCTGTCATATATACAGAGTTTGTACTGGAGAGAATAGGGAGAGGCTATTTACAGAAACACATTTTTCCACAGTTCAGTCCCAACCGTGGTGATGGTGGACCTTCACCCACACTTTTTCCCACACGGGTTTGGAAATCTTTTTCCACGCTGGTACTTCTCTGGTTTTCCACACGGGCACCCAGATTTGTTTCCATTCATCTTTCCAAATTTGCTTCTTCTCTGTCACCCATTTCTGTATCTTCTCCGTCCTCCATATTTGCACTTTTTCTTGTTTCCAGATTAGTTCTTTTTTGGGAAGCCAGATTTCTTTCTTCTCCGTCCTCCAGATCTGTTCCTTTTTCGGGATCCAAATTTGTTTCTTTTCTGTCCTCCAGATTTGCTTCTTTTCGGTCCTCCAGATTTGCTTCTTCTCGGTCTTCCAGATCTGTTTCCATTCAGCCTTCCACTCCATCTTTTTCTGCGGCACCCAAATCTGTTTCTTCTCGGTTCGCCAGACTTTTTTCCATACGGGTTTCCATATCAGTTTCTTCTTCCAAAGATCGTGCGCTGTGTATTCGTTGCCGTGATGATCTTTACCCAAATAGTGTTCTCCATGAATTCCTTCCTTGACCCATTCAGGAATGTGTTGCAGTTTCCACTCAGGTATTTGGATTTCTTTCCAGGCTGGTACTTTCACTTCTATCCATACTGGCTTCCAAAT
Source organism: Leptinotarsa lineolata (assembly GCA_015342045.1). NCBI lineage: Eukaryota > Metazoa > Arthropoda > Insecta > Coleoptera > Chrysomelidae > Leptinotarsa > Leptinotarsa lineolata. The sequence goes on from WOGR01003044.1 coordinate 4,789, forward strand.
TTGCTTCCATGCTGGAACCTGGATCTCCTTCCAGTCAGGGACTTGAATCTCCTTCCAGTCTGGAACTTGTATCTCCTTCCAAGCTGGAACTTGGACTTCCTTCCAGTCTGGAACTTGGATTTCTTTCCATGCTGGAACTTTGGTCTCCTTCCAGATTGGTTTGGAGATTACTTTCCAGTCAGGAACTTGAATTTCTTTCCAGATGGGTACTTGGATTTCTTTCCAGATGGGGACTTGAATTTTCTTCCAGTCAGGTTTCCAAATTAGCTTTTTTTCATGTTTCCACACTTTGACCCATTCTGTCTTCCAAGTGAGCTTTTTACTCCAGTAACCTTCGGGTTCATGGTAGGACCTCTTCGTGCGTGAAAGACTAACAGGACCACTTTCAGATGGTACGGCAAAAAAGCACCCTACAACGATCTGGAAAGAGAATTGTTGTCAGTGTCATGATTGGTGTATGAGAGAATTGTCTATGAGTTGTGAATAGTTGATAAAATATAGAATACTTTATGAAAAAGTTATTGAAAATTTTGCACGGGTGTTATGTTACATATAAAATGATTTTGTTACTGAACAAATACTCTGAAATCAGGTTACAACCAATAAAAAATGAATACGATTTTGGAAAAAAGTTTCAAATTTTCATGAATGTTATGTACTAGAATCGTACCAGAAATAATGAGATATTTCATTAGAGCGCTTCCACTTTAGTTTTTTCTAATATGTAGACAGGGTGAATCTGCAAAATCTCCGTCGAAAATATTACTGAAGAAAAATTATCACAATTCAGCAAATCTAGTCTAAAGCACTGTCTCTCAGGTAATATGGAATTCAAAAATGTATGACACTTTATTAAAAAAAAAACATTGACAGGTCTAACTTGAATGAGTGATAGTCACAATTCATGAATTTTTGATGCAAGATGTCCACAAAAGTTTTTAAAAATTGGAAATATTTAATCGCATAGTTTTCAGTTGAATGATTTTTTTACTTTGCCTTCTACTTTGTGGGAAAAGTATGAGTATGGAAGATGGCTGTGTTCCTTTTGAAATAGAGAAATTGACACATGCTTCCAATATAGCTGAAAGTGTTGTATTAATATGTTTTTTGCATTAATTGTTATCTCATATATATAACCAATTATACTTTCATAATAAATGGAGAGTTTTGAAAATCCTAATTTCTGAAACAGCACAATATAAAGAAACGAGGAACTTCTTCCTCAACGATATTTTCCGCTTTTTTATGTGTATCTGAATTACTAATTTTTCGAAATTTTCAGCAGGAGTGATCAATGAATACAAGAATGAAAACCCTTTCGAAACAACTACTTCCACATGAACATTGAATTGCACCAAAATTTTTTTTCGAATTAATATCATTCATTAGAACGTTACACAACATAATATGATATTTTGATATGAAATTTCACTCACTCTATCATTTTTAAAGTTGTACTTCTTGAAGTTTGAACTTTTGAATATTAAAACACGCAATTTGCGTGTAAGGTTATAACTTTATATCACCGGAAGACAAATATAATTGTATATCACATCAGGTAAAGAAAGGAAGGCATGTACTGTCAACCCGAAAATTCCATAAAAACAGAAATCAGGATGATAATGTTCAATATATTGAACTTGTTTCATATATCACGTTGTGTGGCGTTCCTATGAATAGTATTTGAATAGTGTTGTATGTGATTCAATGTTCTTCTGGGAGTAGTTGTTTCAGAAGGGTTTTTTCCCAAAGACTTCTATGAATGATCTTCACATTCATGAAAAGAGTTTATTTTGAAGTTTTTCCTCTCTCATTTGTGGAAAGTTTCTCATGTTTTCCCTTTGGAAATGAAGACGTTTATAGTCAACATAGTTGATTGCCAAATATTTAATAATATTCAGTGTCACTGTTTTCCGAGTTTGAAAGCTGTGGATTTTTGGTATTTCTTCCTTACGTTTCGCTGCCGCGGGTGGCTAGCTTCTTCAGAGGTTTAACCACCATGGCTTGCTATCCGATGCATCGGAAAACTGTGACAGTGAAAACCTCAGCCGCGAAAGTCTAAACCATTTTGTTTGATAATATTGTCACATTCTTTCATTCTTTTCAGTTTCGAAGACGTCAATCTTATCAAACTGACTGAAACTTCTGTTGAAGAAGATAAACACAGTGTCTTGGATGAACAAGATTTCAGTTCATTGTTGATTCAATAGATGGCGTTATCCACACTTACTTATACTCAGGCTTCTCCTTTGAGGACAATTGAGTTCGATAAGGCATTTGTGGTTCATCCTGAGACTACCAATGAGAACTGTGTCCAGTCAAAACAGTGCTGTGTTTTTGGGCTATAACCTCAACTGGAGACCAAATATGACGATTTCAAAAATGTTAATACTTCACAATCTCAAACGAATAGAGTAACTGAATACTTGGTACTCATATGATTTGTTATGGAAAAGAGAAAGAGATCATTATTAAAATATTTCTTCAGAAGCAGAGGATGTATATGTGAAACTCCCAAACATGTTATCCATGATAGCTATTCAAAGTTTCTTATCGATACTAGTGATTTTGAAAACCAAAAATTGAAAAAAAAATCAAGAACTTCTCCAGAATGCTATCAAAAAAATCCACAAATATTTTCAAATGGATATGATACCAAAAAAGAACTCAATCAGTAAATAGATGCATACTCGTTTCGCTATGGTCGATTTCGATTCTGTGAAAAAGTTACTTTTGTGAAAGATACTTTAAAAGATTTTTTTCCAGAGCCGAATATGCTTCAACTATTCTGTGGTACCTTTCAATTTCCTGATTTCGGATGGACGGAGGATATGTAAATTGAATCTCATTTTTCATTGAGAGAGATAAAAACCAAAAAACTACTGACTTTATCGCGTTCAGAAACCATATGAAGAACGAAAAACTGAATCAGCTAAGACATCACTAAAGGACAGAGGTGACAGAAACTTTTAATTAGCGACCCACATCCAGGATATCCCAAAGAGTCAGTACTTTTGAAGGGTTTCGTATAAAGAAATTATGAGGCCAACTGATGTTACCGGTCCTTCCAAATGGCCTCTTCGCTCTCCTGAATCATACACTACGAAAAAATTTTATAGCGATTTATGAAAATTCAGATGTACAAAATGTCTGATTTAAGAAAGGTATCAAAACTTCACAAACAGAGAAAGTAATCTGAACGTTTTTCAGACGGTTTCATTGAGCGTGCCCTCTTTGGGCCAAATTTAGGAATTGAAGTGTGATCCCCTTGCTGTTGATAGATCGATCTGATATTTGGTACACACATTTAGTTTTGCTGACAATACAATTTTATACATTTTTAATCATACTAAATTCAAGATGGCCGCTGCTACAAAATGGCGGATTACATATTGTTTCACAAATACCTTAATGAAGGTATCAAATGAAAATGAAATAAATAGAAAAATGTTTTCATGTTGAAACGGTTTTATTGAAAAAAATGATGGTGTCCATAATGTACTGAAAACTGAAGAGTAATTTGGAAGGTCCTAGGTACCATTCATCACACCACTCTCTTCAGCAATCTATGGTATTGATCAGATAAAAAAATTATAAAATAGCTGTGGTATTTACATTGACAGTTTCAGGTTACGCTACGCCAACGATCATTCTTTTATCTCATCAAGACCGTAGATTGCTGAGGAGAGTAATGTGATGACTGCTTCCTAGGATCTTCCGATTTCTATTTTAGCTTCCAGTACATTGTCTACATCATTATTTTTTTCCAATATAACCGTTTAACATAAAAAAATTTTTTTATTTATTTTATCAACCGATTTTTTTAATTTTATTGAACTCATTAATTCGTCATACTTATTCAGAAGATGATAATTTCAGTTCAATTTTGTGGGTTATTCATGAAATTTATTGATACTCTCCTTGAGACAAATGATAATCAAATAATTATGGAACTATCAACAACATTGCGGTTATTTTTCAGTCGTATATTATGAACATTATTCCTAAATCTCTCTCAATCGGTACGATAGAGTTTGTGAAATAATGTACAAATATAATTATTCAAAAAAGTATCAATTGATTCAGTCATTTCTTTGGAAATTCTAAACGGCCTACGTTAAACAAATTGATGAAATATCAGATATTTAATTTTTAATCGATCTTCTTTGCATATTTTCATCTTCCACAAAATATGATAGTTGTAATGGAGAACTTAATACACATATAAAAATGTTCAATTCATCAGTAACTTGTCATTTCTAATAATTTTGCCCATCAAAAAAAAAACTGAGAAATTATACAATACTTATCTCATCTCAACATCTTCAGAAATTGACAAAATTCAAATTTATACACAGTTTTTCTCGACTTCTTCAACAGATGACAAAGAATGTCGATAAAAAACTGATTTTCGTCAACAGAAAATTACTTTTCCATAGATATTCAACATATGGCATCCCATAAGATTCATCAAGAATGACAATGATGTTGTCGATTAATATTCCCGATTACACGTTATTCAAAAATTATCGATAATAGAAATTTATTGGAACGTTTTTCTTTTTGAATAAATAATGTAGTAGTATCTGTTTTGAACATTTGTGGTGGGACGAAATTCAAGTAAATAACTACATAACATACCCAGTTAGAATTTCCTAAAGTGCAAGTTGATTACAACAACTAATCTCTTTTTTTATGAAAAATGAATGAGACTATCTTTTACAACGAGCTTTTTGTTCAAAAACACAATCAAATGTCAAAAAGAGTATCCAGTAAAATTCAGAATATCAAGTTCATGAATGACTTTTGACCTATTAATTATAGTGAGTTTTGTTACAACAAATATTTTGAATTGGTAAATCTAACGGATTTTCCACTTTCAACGTATTGCCACAGCAACAAAGGAATATTCAAAAAATAATAGCAAATTATTCGCAGCTTTTTTCTCTTATTGAATAACTCTCAGGGAGATTAGGTGAGAAAGCAACGTGGTTTCAAGAATAATTTTGGATGTACCACTTTTGGTCGTTCAGATTATTTAGAAAAACATATTTTTATAAACAACCTCCGGTTAAAACAACAACCAAAACTAGTCGCAAAAATAGTCCTCGCAAATAAAAACAAAACATCACGTAAACACAACACACTGTAAATCCAAATGAAAAAAACACTAACCAGGAGCGAGTAACACCTCATCGTGATTTTCAGAGCCCCACTGTGAGGGGTTAAGGCTGTTAATTTACTAAATTCCCTATCAGAGAAGTCTGGTTTTATACCGGGCGATATTTCATATCCACATTGATTTCCCCCCGAATTGTTATTGGAGAACGTATGACGGAGAGATGTACCATGGAAGGTTCTTGTAAATTTCGCTTTCTTTGCGCGTCCGCGGCTCATGCTGAAGTGGGATCGTCGGTTATGGCAGTGAATGCTTCCTGATAGCTTTTTATCGCTGCGACGTCTTCATTTCAATCGTTTCTACCGTTTCCGTTTGAAATACCGCAACACAACATGCCATAAAAATCATTTCTTCCTTTCGGACGATTTAAACAACTATTTTGTCTTATTTTCAACAAGGTGAAAACTCACTTCAGCCTCCGCAACCGACTTAGAAATTATTTGTATTTTTCGATTTCCTGGTGATGGAAAGTATGGCCATAACTATCGACGAGAATTGAAAAATCATGAAAAATGAGAACTGAAAATTTTCTATGTCTTTTTACCACTTTTATTCGTAACTAAAGTTACTGCAGTTTCGTCCTATAAGGACATTTTCAAACTTTCATATTTAACTATAAATGAATGACTACATTACCGCTCAAATAGAACCACTCTAGGTGATAACCGAGGTACCTGAATTATTTCTACCTGGGACAATGTGGGTACGCTAATTTGAAAACCGGAGAGTAAACTAAATCAATTTGATCATTCAACATATTGCACCCGCATTTTCTATGCTTATGAATTTCCAAGGATTCCAAATAACTGAGTTTCCAACCTTTGCTTGCACAGTCCAAATTTTCGTTTAGATTCGGAAACTTGTGATTGCATTCCAAGGAATGGTTCGAAAATGTCAAATCATTTTTACCTAGTTTGAAGGACCTTTCATGTTCAGCATACCGTTTTGAGAAATTTCGACCATATTGTCCCACATGAACACTATCACACTCGGGATACTTAAGCTTATAAACTCCAGATTTATCCATCTGCTCCACTCTATCTTTGGCATTGAAAAGGAAATTAAATAGCCTGGCATGTGGTCTGAATGCCACTTCCACATTGTTCTTCCTGAAAAAACCCGCAATTATCTCTGTTATGTTTCAAATTCTAAAGGTGGACGATATGCTGAATAGCCGAATAATGAACAATGGGGATACTTTGTTTTTATAGCCTTTTATCGAAAACCAGCTAATGATGCTTGCAATGATGAATTAAAAAATGAAAAATCATTAGGTTTCGATGAGATTCCACCTTTTATAATAAAGAAAGTTTAAATTTTCATTTCACAACCTGTAACCCATCTAGTAAATGTATCATTCGAGTCAGGCTGCTTTCCACGTCGTTTTAAGGTGGGAAAGGTAGTTCCGTTATATAAAAAGAAAGATCCAACACTTATGAAAAACTATAGACGAGTCAACATTTCCGCTGATATGGATGAATTTTTTGAATATTGTTTTCTGAGTCGTCTCGATTCATTTCTTCGAAAGCATATGATAATTTCTCCTAATGAGCATGGAAACCGAAGTGGTTTTTCGACGGTTACGGTTTTAAATACATTTTATGAAACGTTGGTCTCGTTTGTTGATGCGGAAGAATGTCCTATGGGGTTATTTTGTGATCTCAGCAGGGCATTTGACTGCGTCAAAAGCGATATATTGTTGAAGAAATTAGAGGAATATAGTATCAAGGAACAGCATTGGACTGACTCTCATCATTTCTGACTGGTCTAAAACAGTTTGTCCGTCAGAATTTGTGTAAGGGGGGAAAAATGAAAACAGTAAAATCACATCAAGTTTTAATTGACATTGGAGTTACACAGGGTTCTATTTTGGGTCCGCTCTCATTACACAATATGCCGATGACACATCTGCAATTAAATCAGATAGACTGGAAATCAACTTTGAAAACAAATGTAATAGGGTAGTTTCTACAATAAATAAGTTTTCCCAAAACTTACTACTTCCCAATCCAACAAAAACCAATATTACATGATTTCATAACTAGCAGAAAAGGTAATCAAGATTTATCTTGAAAATGCTTACATGGAACAAAAAAATAAGGTTAAATTTTCAGGTATTGAGGTTGATGAGCATCTCGATTGAAAACTCCATTGCTTTGAAATTGTCTCTAAGTTGAATTCTATAACATTTGTTTCATAATCTGAAATAGATTTTGAATGTGGGTCAAAAAGTATATTTATAATCAGTTAACTAATTTAGTAATCCAATAATTTTTCTTAAGGTTGGTTGGGTAACAGGATCAATTGTTTCTTAAAAAACCATTGTTTTTGCCAACGTTTCGAGTTTTATCAAATTCTTCTTCGAAGCTCTGTTCAATGCATTTTCATAAATATACCTCCCAAAAAACTTATACGATTAGTATCGTTTTAATTTTATAAGAAAAAATGAGTTGTTCAATTACTCACCGAAAAGTAATTTCTTCGTGTTAATATAACTATTTTAAGTACCATCAGACATATTAGATACATTAAAAGAAAATAAAAAACATTGCAACAACTTCGAGACAAAACCTACACAAAACGACATGAAACAAACGAATGGCTTTATCTGTGATTCTGATAAGTTGATGTATGTTTTTTAATCAATGACAAAAAAAATGAAAAAAGAGGTGAATTATTTAAGTATTTTACTTATCAAATGCAGTATTAAGACTATCAACATCTCTTTCGCATTTTAGAATATATATCATTTCGCTCAAGTCTTTTGGATGAGTATGGTTGAACATATTCTTTTTCATGCTCAACGAGGGCTGTGAGGTTTTTTACATTTACTTTCTCAGAGTCTCTCGTGTGTTCTGAAACTCGTCTTTTAGGATACCGTCCAGTTTGACCAAAATAGCATTTGTGACAGCTTCCACAGTTCAATTTGTACACTACATTAGATTGTATGTTTTGTAGTGTTTTTGTTTTTTGTTTCGAAAAAAAAGCTTTCCAACTATATTTTCATTTGGAAAGGCCACTTTAATTTGATCGGTACTGAGTAGCATTCCAAGTTCATCAGATAAATTTTCTACAAATGGAATTTTGTGATATTTGGGATTCACCTCTGTATTTTGGAAAGAGGAACTTCTTTCTTTCATTATTTTTGTAATGAGGGCTCCAGGAAAATTATTTTCCACTAGGTAATTATCAATTAATTGTGGATTTTTATTATGGAAATCAAAATTGGAAACGACAATTGCTCTTGTATTAATACACACGTTAGTGAATGTGATTATATGAATATTAAAAAAAATTGAAGGACTTCCTGTTAGATAAATGTCTATATTCACTTAGTGAATACTTTTAGATTTTCATTTCTCCATTGTTACAAAGGACGACTCCTATACTGATTATTGTCAGTCTCTCAGGCAAACAAATGTATTTTTTTCTCTTTAAATAATAAAGAAAAAACTAACAGTAGAAGGCCAGGAACTCCTAGTCGACGCCGTAAAACCACAAAAAATACCGTTGAAAGTCACGTTTTTTTACAAAAAATCTTTCATTTATTATGATTACTACCTCACTCTTCGTAGCCAAAGACCAAAAACACCAAGTGACCTAAATAATTCTGTCTGGAATTAAGTAAACACAACTGGTAAAAGTGATATTTCTCATTGTCCTGGCAACGTGAAAGGAAAAAATGTATAAACTCCGGTCCTCCGATACCTTCCCCAGGAATTTAATATCAAAAGCGTAAATAATATATCAACCCCGACGATTGACTACACACAAAAGTCATAACGCAAAAGAGAGAGAAGAAATAAAAGTGCCATATGTATATTTGATGGAGCAGAGTCTCGGATCCGAAGGTAATACCGTTTCATACAGGCATCCGAGGGGGAAATAGCGAGAACTCCACCTCTCGTGGGAAACTTTACTGAAACTTTCATTAGTAGCCTTCCCAGGTGACTCCGCCGATACAGAGCACCGACATCGGTAACTTAACTGTTTGGCAGATCGTCGGTCTTTTTAACTTGACGTGGAATTGACGGCAAATGGCCTTTTAGCCGAAATTCGGTCGTCCTGAGACGTATCTGGTTGAGCTAGTTGTCATCGGGTTGTCAGAAAGGGGTAATCTAAGTCGGAAGAGAGGGAAACATTTCTCGTTAACATCACGATTTGTGTTTATTTCTCACGCCACCAGGAAATGATGGGTAGAATGAAAAATATAAAATGATTTGTACGTCGTGAATAAGATTTTTTGGAATCATTATAATGGTTATTTATGTAGCAAAAATATCAAGTAGATGTATTTGCCTTCAGGGTATGGAACTGTAAGTCGATCGAGGGCTTATCCGCTGTGCATAAAAAACGTTTATGTAATAATTTTGACACAATTTTCATTTTATAAGTATTATTACCATTGTTGAGAAAGACGAAAGGAACAATTTGGAGCTGTGTATACTGAAAAACGTGTTACGGTTTTGTAATATTTCCAGTGAAAATCTCAAAATACCGTCTTACTTGTGTATTTGTTTCAAAGGAATTTTTTCTTTCGTGTAATTCAATGTTTATATGAAAGTAGCTGTTTCAGAAGGGCTTTTTCTTCCATTTTGTATCTGAAAGTTACTTCTTTGCATGATCTACTCATCTATGTTTCTTTCAAAAATGATTTTGGAAGATTCCCGCACTTTTTTTGTATCAAGATTGAGTAGTAGAAAGCCAAAAACTTTTTTCCCCAAAAATTATTCACTCCTAAAAATATAACCCCTTCAATTTAAACACTATTCCTCTTGGCTAGGATTTAATTAAATAAGTGAATGAGTGTCATTACAATGTTATCGATGACATAAGTAGATTAAACTTATTTCGTGATATGAAAATCGTAACTCATGAATGAATTGTGTTCTTTTTCTTATAATGTTATCCAGATTGGTACTGAAGAGCCCTAAGGCAAGTGTCTTACGGCGAAACATCGGTGTCTACCAGTGAGTATGGCTGAGTTCCATGCAAGTGAAATTTTTACATTTCATTTAGTATATTGTGCAGAAATCCTGTGAATGATATCTGCTTTAAATCTAAAACGAATGTTTGGAATACAAACTGAGTAGGAAAAAGTGTTCATATAAAAGTATTTGTTTCGAAAGAATTTTTTCTTTCGTTTAATTCAATGTTTATATGAAAGTAGCTGTTTCAGGAGGGCTTTTTCTTCCATGTTGTGTCTGAAAGTTACTTCTTTGCATGATCTGCACATCTATGTTTAGAGTTACTTCTTTTAAAACTACTGCTTTTTTACTTTCTTTAGAAGATTCCCACATTTTTTGTATCAAGATGAAGTAGTAGAAAGCAAAAAACTTTTTTTTTCCTTATGAAATTTTCATTTACGATTTTTCACTTCAAGCGACCCAGAATAATCAACTCAGCTTCACCAAAGCAGAAAGATAACAAATAAATAGAATCAAATCGATCATTTGAAAATGTATTCTTCATAAATATAAAATGTTTTATAGATAATCACTAAATATAGTTCTGTGGACCGTAGTTTTCTGCAGTCTGTCGAATATGTATTACATAACCAGAATGAAAATATAGAATTCAATAAGTTGTTCAATTTCTTTTTTTCTTAATATAGATGTCAAACATCAAAACCAACTAGTGTTGGTTCAGATTCAGATTCAATAAATGAATTGATATTAGCCAAAATCACAAATAACTACTTTTTTCATTCAACAATTTTTATGGACCCAGATATGTCGTCAATATCGAATTGGATCATTTCGCGACAAATATGTCTGAATTTAATATTTTTTCTTCGATTCATCTTCATCTGCTTCAATGCCGTGAAAACTGATTAGCAGATCGGACTGATCATTTTAATAATTTTCAGGTTCTCTCATGAAAATAGATAGATAGATGTATAAAATTTATTGTATATGGAGAATATTACATCTCAGTTAAAGTATTTTCACAAGTTCTCAATTTGATGCTAATTCATGAACAGAAAAGGAACAAAATACTGAAGAGGCATAAATTTATTCAACACTTCATTCATTCAAAGCAAATGATCTCAGTTTCAGAATATTAATAATAGCATGAGCAAGCGCAGATAAAGCAGAAATGTTTCTTGAGTCTGATAACGTCACTAGGTCATTGAAAGTATTCAAAATGGACAAAAAATTACAGTTCCCTATTCCATTGTACGTAGGACATTCCAGAAGTAGGTGAAAAAGTGACTCATTTTCATTTATATCGCAAATGGAACATATTTCTGCCGAATCTATAGAATGGGTTTTACCCTGGTACGTGATTTTCAACATATTTAATGCACACAGGTGTAGTTGAGCTATTATTCTCAAAACATATATTGGAGCCAATCTGTGTAGATAACTTCTACCATCCGAAGAAATGGATAGTTGTTTGTGAATAAGTGGATACGAAGAGAGTGATAGTTTCTATGAATAT
>WOGR01003045.1:0-16411 GCA_015342045.1 Leptinotarsa lineolata
AAGAAGACGTCGAGTTAACCACCAAACTTTTGCTCCATGAAAAATTGCTGCAAAGCACCAACCTTATCAAAGAAAAGTTGCTGCAAAGCACCAACTTTTCTTTGATAAGGGGAGTTGTTATATCGTGGGTAGGACGACCTCACCGGTATCAGGTTACCGAGATAACGACTTCCAGGATTGCAAGTCAGCAGAGTCAGCAGAAGTTAATACCTTTGTTTTTCCTATCGTCTGTTGCTGACAACGCTGTCTACATATTATAAATGCCTGCGAGGCCAAATGAGCGTTCATTACCAATTATTCGTTTGTAACGTAGAGTTCAGTACTGAGTATCATTTTTGTCTTGAGACGAATAACGTCATTTTTGTATTTATTATAAAAGTTGTTTTTGAAAATAAAAAGTGTTTTTTTCAAAAGGTATATTCGGAGAAGAGTAAATATAACACATCCTTTGGCTGGGAGTAAGTATATGCAAGTATATTACGTTGCGTAACGTTCTTATGAATGATATCTGGTTCAATTACATAATGAATGTTTAGAGTACAAAATGAATAGATAAAATTGATTTTAGCATAATTCAATGTTCATGTAAAAGTAGTTGTTTCGGGAGGACCTTTTTTCTATTTTGTATCGGGAAGTATTTTTTGTGCATGATTTTTGTAAAGAGTTAATTTTGAATTGAATTGCTTTCTTCCTTCTTTTGGAAGTTTCCTATAATTTTTTGTAAAAAGATGGAGTAGTGAAATCCAAAAGCTATTCTCATGAATATTGAGGAATACAAAAATTCGAATACTTGATATGTAGTTGCTTTTTTCCCTTTTTGGAGCTATTCTTTGAAGGCTTCAGAAAAAATTATTGCTGGAAAACTTGAAAGATTTCAATTCCCAATTTTCTAATAAACAATTATAGAGGCTAGGAAAAGAAAAACATGAATGAAGCGAAAAAAATATTTTTCAAATATTTCGATTAGGTACTTTGATTTCTGAATTATGAAAAATACATGAACATATATTTTTTATTTTCCATTTTCACTGTTCAAAAAAATGTTATGAACATATTTACAATGTTGATGAGATTTTCAATTCTTTTTTAATTCCAATCATTGATGTTGATAAATTTATGGAAAAAAAATGTTGAAAAAAATAATTGCATAAAAACACAAACGTTAATTAACTATTTATTTTCATTAAAAAAAAATTTATTAAGAAAGTACGAAACATGTGCGAACTAAGGATTGACGTGTGTTACATTTCAACGTGCAATCCCTAGTATGGATCATGCAATACGCAGTGAACATACATCGCATCGTAACACACTAGGAATTGATCAGGCATTCAAAAATTCAGATGAGTAGAATCAATCATTCACGCCAACCAATCAGCTAGCGGGTGACCCCTACCTGTCAGACGGTAGGGGTCACCTGATTTAATATGAATTATGATTTTCGAATCCAATAGAAAATCTTTGTTTGTTTCATCTTCATGTTTCACCCTTGCTGTATTTCAATATTTTAAATTATTATCTATTTACGAATTGAGAAATGTTTTTATCTTAGTCGCAACTGTGACATGTCATTCAGATAAATTTCAGTATATTATCAATATACGCAAATGATTATTAATAGTTAACAAATATTTGATATCAATCCGACATTAAATGGGTGATAGGCAAGCAACATTTTATAATATTATCTGATTAGGACTGTGAAGGGTATTCCTTTATATTTCGAAATCACACTGCTTACGTACTCATTTTCTCACGAATCCACTAATTATTCCAGATGACAGCAATATCAGTTCGATGAGAATAAATAATTCATCAAAAATTAGCTTGAATTAAAATAGCAACTTTCTTACTTTCCTAATTTTTATATGTAATAATCTATGTCGTCATTGGAAAAAGACCTTTCATTCTCTTTCGTTTTTTCGTTACATATATTAATAATATCGTCCATTAATTGTTTCAATTCAAGAAACACTCTACTTTGAGATTTTTACCAAACAGTTTCACAAAAACGCAAGACATGTTTCGGTATACAACAGCTTCTTCAGGAGTTTGAAGGTGGTTGACAATATTTCATTGTGAGTTTCATTAGTTCGGACTTCCGTTGTCCAATGATTTTAGATCCCTGAAAGAAGTAATAAAATTTAAAAGAATAGATGAAAAAAGAAACAAATATATCAAGCAAAAAACTCTGAACTGAAATTACGATAAAATAAAAAACAAACAACAATTGAAAATTGAACAATTAAAAATGAATAAAAATCAAAAGATTTCAAGCCAAGTTACTTCATGATGATTCGATTGTTAGTAGCCACAATCGTCTTCGGGTGATAACTGGACTACGAGAAACGACTATTTATAGGTGATTCGAGTTCTTTCACCTATCACCTCATTCCTCTCTCCGATTCACCGGTTCAGCGGGAGCTGGTCGTTTGGCAGGAGTTGGCCGTTATCCGCATAATTATGACACCGTATAGAAGTGAACAGAAGTAAATTCACTCTCCGCCATATTTGAGTTGAGATCTCCACCTCTTATTTCACGCTCAGCCGAAGTATCTGAGGCGTGAGAGCAAGTGAGCCAAGAATAGCTCTAGCCTGCACCCTTCTACCGTACTACACGCTGCCACAGCCCGGCAAAAAATGAAATCTTGACACGATACATCAAAGACGCCGAACAGGAGTGAATTTACTTTTGCTTACTTCTATACGGTGATTATGGGTTTCCATATGTTGCGTATCTCTACTCTAGCTTGGCTAAATGCGTTGGTTAATATATATGCGGCTTCTTTGAATTTTCTCCTAAACCAGTGTTCCTCTTTGTAGATGATCTCAGCTTGGGACCACTTGATGTTATGTTGATGCATCCAAACATGCTCTGCTGTTCCCAATTTGATTGTTTCTCCACGCTGTGTGTGTTTCTTGTGCTTGGCAATGCGGAATTTCAATGGCCTCCTAGTTTCACCGATGTAGGATTTTCCGCACTCGCAGGGTATCTGGTATATGCAATTCTTGGAATCGCAGTCCGCTTTTGGTAGCTACGGATAGTGTTTCTGGATCTGAAGCAATTTCTGATGTTATATTTGGATCCAATTCTTCTTATCCTTTCCGACAATCCTCTGATGTAGGGAAGTGCAAGTAGGTTGTGACAGCTTCTCTTTCTTGTGAGGCTCTTGCTGTCTTTTAGCCAAAGTCTGTTCTATCATCACTTTGGAGTAACCATTCCGTTGAAGATCATTTCTGATGATTCCTAGTTCCTTCTCATATTACAGAGCCCGAAAGCACGGTCTACTAGAGTCTTGATGATTCTTCTTTTAGTCGAATGATGGTAGTTGGATTCAGATACTGTCCACGAATCCAACCCCGAAACTACCAAATGGACGATAACAATATATGCAGAAATAATATACGTGTTTGAAAAATGAGGTGAATGTTCAAATGTCGCGGGCTACGTACATTCGATTATCGATTTTCATTTTTTATGTTGTACACTCGACCACAGTTCACAGTTTCAGCTGTTTACCATGTTCAGTTTGTTGGTGAAAGGCATAAAAGTTAAAAGTGTTTAGCGTGTTCGGCAATTATCGGCTTTCGAAAAAAATTGAATTAGGTGCTCAAATACACTCGAATGTTGACAGTGGCATACAGTGATTGTAATCTGAGTCAAAAAAATGTTCACAAGTGGTGCAAGCTTTTCAATGAAGGTCGAGAAGATGTTAATGACGACGCTTGCCCTGGACGCCCCAACACATCAACAGCCGATGGAAATGTTGAGAAAGTAAAGAAAATTATTATGGAGAATCGCTGAATCACTATTTAAGAAGTTGAGATTTGTTGATGTTGAGTACACGTGCCTGATAAATCAGTAAAGGAATCGTATTTCGTGTAAAAAATTTTTATTTGCAAATAGAGCACTTTCGGCTTTTACGACATCATCAGTGCGATACCTGCAAGCAAGTAATAGTGATTACGTTTATTTTAAATTAAACTTAACATTCTTTTTTGAATTACTTATTTGTCAAGTATTTACGAGAAGATCCTGTAATCTCAAAGTACAGAAACTTTGGTAAAACATCACTCTGAGTGGACATGAACATGAACATCACAATAAGCAACCATATGTTGTGCACAAGTAGAATTACATTAACAAAATTGAAGATAATATTTTTGATAATCCAAAAGACTTTTGGGGCTATATTCAGAGTAACGTGTTTTATGAAAAAGAAGTCAGTAATACTTCTGAGACTGTCAATTTGTTTGCCTCTTACTTTTCAACTGTATATGATAATCAGAAAGTGAATTTTACCCCTAAATATAATTTTGAAAATAAAGTCTACATCAACAATTACAGTATTACCGCTACGGATGTAATTGACTACGTTCTCCCTGTTTCACCTAAGCTCACAATGGGATCTGATGGGATATAATAAGGTTTCTCAGAAGGTCACTCCACTCGTATCAACCTTGCTCTTTATACAAACTACTCAACTGAAAAATCTTGAGAAGAGGTTGACTCTATCTGTACTGACTTTTCCAAAGCCTTTTACACAAGAAGCCGTCTTCATTTCATTCAGGTTGGAAATCTTTTCCTTACCCTTTCAACTCAGATTCGACAGGACGACGAAGGGTATAAAACTGATGGTGTTTGGTTGTGACATAAAGGTCAGTGACCTTCATGTCGCTCTGGCTCTTTGCACCCCTTCCTGACTGGGGTGTTAAATGAACAAGCTGTTCACTTTTCACGGGCGTCTTGGGGCCTTCACTCAATTGAGCGGCGAATCGGGAAGGGTCGTCTATAGTATAATCTACAGCTTCCCAAACAAGAGCGTTTTCGTCAATTTCAGCTCTCTCGAAAACTCTCCGATTCCTCGACTGGATGGATTGTTGTATAGTCGACATCTTCAAATCTCTGCGGATAGCGTCATTCCGCACGAACCATGGAGCATTTACCAGCATCCGTAGTAACTTATTCTGTAATTTTTCAAGAATGGAAAGATTTGACGGGGCGGATTGTCCCCAAGCACCTGAAGCATACATAATGACAGGCTTGAACATCGTATTGTATAATAAAACTTTATTTCTATGGTTGAGCTAGGATTTTCCATTGATGAGAGAGTAGAGTCTAGCTACCCTCTCTTGGACTTTGCTCTTGATGTTCTCAATGTGATGCGCCCAGATGAGTCGACGATCTTTCAAAAGACCCAGGTATTTGAATCGTAGCTACCATTCTATCTCTCTGCCTGAGATCGTTACCCTTGTGTCTGTAACGACGTTACGCCTTCCCAGATCTATCGCCTGAGTTTTGTCTGGGTTCACCCGAATCTTCCAATCCAGGTATCAGCGATCGGGGTCGTCCAATTCACGTTGCACGTAGACGACAACCAACGCCTGACCCATGGAAGAAGCAAGGAGAGCCGTATCATCGGCGTAGAGAAAAACCTTCACGTGATCGAACTTAGGGAGGTCGCTCGCATATAGGCTGTATAGTAATGGGGACAGCACAGGTCCTTGAGGCAATCCAGCTTGGACTTCCATGATTGGAGACAAGGTTCCTTCAACTCGGACCTGAAATGTTCCACCTTTGAGGAAAGACTTGATCCACCGGACCAGGTCCCGAGGGAGGTTGAAATCGAGCATTTTGTTCAGAAGGCCTTTGTGCCAGACACGGTCAAAGGCCTTTGAAATGTCTAGGACGAGATGGACTGTCTTTCTGTTGTTTATCTGTGAGATAGAATTTTCAACCAGTCTCAGGGCCTGCAGTTCGGTGGAATTGCTCGACAGGTAGAACGTTTCGGTCTTCAACCTCTTCGGTTAGCCTTTGTAGCACAACACGTTCAGCCAGCTTTGCCGATGAGCACAGCAGATTAATCGGCCGGTGGTTCTGGGAAAACAGCGGGTTCTGGCCCTGTTTCAGGATCATGATGACAACGGCGTGCTACTACCTTAGAGAGAATATCTGAGGACGATAGAACTGTTTATAATGTCTGATGAAGTTCTTCGGGAGTTGCTCCACTAACCTATTGTTAATTGAATCATTCCCCGGAGCCTTCTTGGGATCGGAGGCCCTTATGTACCCCCTCAGTTCTTTCTTTGAAGCCGGACGAATCCGGTCATCATCATTTTCTCTGAGGGCATGCCGAACCCGACATTCCAGTTGGATATCACGGTCAATATCATCATTTGGGTCAACGTTAACCTGAAACTGATTCCCCATTTTGTCTGCAAACGCCAATGCCTTCTCGTCAGGGGAGTAGTAGATACCGCGCTGTCCGTGAAGAGAGGAGAGGGCGGTCTTCTTCGTTTTGAGTCTGCGGGTGATTCTGCAAAGCTCATCATCCCCAGGCTCTAGCGATTCCAAACACTCACTCCACCTCTCCAGAAATGGCCAATTCAACCTGGTTTGCTATTCTGCTAGCCGCAGGCTCGTCTATAGGATAGAGAGTCCGGTGATTAACTCGTCTGAGTCGATTTCTCTCCTGGATAAGGTTTTTTATCCTGGAAGGAAACTCATTATAGCTTCGCAGAGGACAGAGTATCCTCTGCGAAGCTGTTCACAGACAACTCGAAATCCGCCACCGCCGCATCGGGACCGTTGCGAGACTGAAGAGCCTCACGGTCTGTGCGTGTCTCCTCTGAAAGGACCTTAAAGGCTTCCCAATCCGTAGATGATCTCATACGATATCCCTGAGGAGGGGGATCATCGCCCAGCATCAGGATGACTGGATTATGATCTGAGTCTAGTTACGACAAATTATAGACTTCGCAGGACATGGAGACGTTCCTGAGCAGTGCGACGTCAAGTACCTCGGGTCTGTTGAGCCCGTTATAGAATGTGGGCACATCTGGGCCCATAACTTGATACTCATGCCTGTCAGCATGCGCATGGAGCGCTCGGTCATTCGCATTGGTGATTCTGCTCCACAGATGGTGAAGTCACCAGCGTTGAAGTCACCAGCATCAATTGTGGGAGTATTTGTCGTTATCAGCAGTTCATCCAGAGACTCTGGGAGTAGACGATTCTGCGGAGGGTTGTGAACTGAAATTAGCCTATAAGGACCTCTTCTCAGTTGGAGTTCGACGCCCACGGCTTCCGTACCATATATCTGGTCCGAGTGAATGCCGAATTGTACGTGAGGAAGATTACGTTTGACAAAAATATCAACTTCTCCACCAACGCGTTCTCTATGATAAAAACGGTAGTTTGGGATACCAAAAGGTTCTTGTGCAGGTAGGTTTGCTGCACAAAAGCAACATCGATGTTCTGTTCGACCAAAAAGTTCTCGAAGTCTAACTGTTTTTTTCAGAATCCTACTGGCATTCCAAAATACAACCTCAAGAGAGTTAGGCAGTTAGGTTGTCTAGCCATCAACATGTTCCAGTTAGCACGTCGGTGTTAACCTTAAACAATTTCTCGAGTACAGGAAACTGAGTGAAAAGCTTCTTTATCGAATCCAGAGCGGAACAGATATCGCTAGCCCTCGACGGAGAAGGACTACCGGATGCCATGGACGGCTTGGCGGAGGGGTTGCTGCCCTTGGCCGCTCCTGCGTATCTCATACCTGGGCACGTGCCAGATGCTCCAGCAGGCCGCCTTCCAGGCGTACGTGCATTGCGGGCTGCACCTGCGGCTACTTTGGTCCTCCTGTGAATCGCTTACTAATATTAAATGGCTACAAAATAGCAGTGATCCTGCACTATGGCAGTAAATAAACTTGAAATATTTCTTCTCTTTCTCTTTCCAAACGAACTCACTTAATTCATCTCAAATTGACGAAAATGATTCGACATTAACTACCAAGCTTTGAACAGAAAATATAAAAATATTGAAATAAAAAGTTATTTTTAAAGTTATATCTTCTTATGGAAGGGTAAATTGCTTCGTTACGATACGCGATATGACGTACGCCAATCTTTCTGGCTTTCTTTTCTCCTCACTCTACCACACAGCGACGGCTACCGCTGTGTCTTGGACAAACAATTCTCTCGCCTTCATATGATTCAGTACTCAGTGTACGATCGTGTGATATACTGTTGACAGTGAGCAAATAACGTAAAATTATCATTGCTTTTGGAAGTCATTATAAAAAAATTGATGAAATAAGCAAAAGATTATCCTCAGAACATTACAGAATCTCCTAACGAAAAGTTAGTTTGATAAAATAATATGATACGAATTATCAATAACAAGCATTCAACAAATCTACCGCCGCAGCGTCTATATTTTGGATTTCTTCACTGCTTCGATATAATACAGTGTGTAAAAGCCAAATGGAATAAATTCATTATTTCGGTTACTGTACATATTTTTAAAACATCCCGAAACACGTCAAATTTAAATTATAATTTGACATATTTCAACAGAAAAATGTTACCCCTACTTTCAACCCCCGTCGCATGACAGGTACAACCCCCCAACTAATGAGAAGTATATTCTTGTGATATATCGTTTGGAAGGTCTCTTCATTCTCCATTCAAAAATGTTATTGCTTTCGTATTTATTTCAACAATTAAGAGAAAATAACTTAAAATCATATGGTTACTTAAATTCGATAAAATACACTCAAAACTTATTGCATCATACTCAAAACTCATTTCATGTTGAGGTATTGATAATAAGAAAGTAAGCAAAAACCATAGCAATGTTCTTTTTAGATGATATCCTTTGAAAAACTGTAAATAATTTCCGTGGCAACGTTAGTTTAGAAAGCCTTTTCAAATTGTTTTGTATGTTACAACATTAGTTGTCAGTATTTTAATTTAAGTTTAAAGTACTTTAACTTCAAATCTGACAAATGGTGAGATTAACGGAAATGCTTAAAATAACAGTTTTACAAATGATTGGTTATGGAGATAAAACCCGAGCACAACAAGAAGTAGCTCGCCTATTTCATGAGAAATTTTCTAATTTACCGTCCATATCTCAAGGAACAATAAGCAAAATAGAGAAGCAGTTTCGCGAGTTTTGTCATGTGAGGCAGATTAAAAAAGCAGCTGCCAATGCAATGAGTGATGATCTCAAATTAGATGTGATGCTTGAGTTTGAGAAAAATTCACATACATCGAGTAGACAGACATCCTCTACATTCAATTCAATGTTAGCCATACATCGATAGTAAAAATATTAAAAGAAAATAAAATGTATCCTTATGAAATGATACCTACTCAGACGATTTTGATAGAAGAACTTATATTTGTGAGCAAATGATGGACATGTTGGATAACAATATTATCCAATTAAAAGATGAGTGTACTCTTTCTCTTATCGGTCATGCTAATTGGCAAAATTGCCGCTACTGGTCAACGGAAAATCCTAACTGAATGAGAGAAAAACACACGCGATACCCTCAAAAGGTTAATGTTTGGACAGGGATTGTACGAAACCATAGCATTGGTCCCATTTTTATTGATGACAACTTGAATGGCGATAATTATTTGGCACTACTTCAAAATGATGTCATTCCAAGTTTAGCAAATTTATGTCTTTATCAAGGAATCCCTCAAGTTCAAGTAAAAACGATATGGTTTCAGTAGGATGGAGCACCACCACGTCACCAAGTTAATATAACATTTCACAATCGATGGATATGGAGGAGAGGATCGATTGAATGGTCAGTGCGATGACCTGGTCTTTCATCATTAGATTTCTTTTTATTGGGATATGGAAAAAACAATGTGTACAAAAGTAACCCTTCATATGTGAATGACTTGAAAGAACGAAAAATGCTTGCGATCAGGTCGGTCACGCCTGATATGTTAAATAATGTTAAAAGACAGTTTTATTTGAAATTAGGATGTTGCCAACACGTTTGTGGTGAACATTTTGAACATCTACTTTGTTAATATCCATAGTTCTTTTTCGTATTCTACATTTCATTACGTTTTGCATTACATTCTAGTTTTTGAGTGTATTTCATCGAATTTCGGTAAACACATGACTTTAATTTATTTTATCTCAATTGCTGCAATTAACTTGAAAGCGATAACATTTTTGAATAGAGAATAAAGAGACCTTTCAAACGATATATCACAAACATTGACTTTCCATTTGAAAAATTGAGGATTGTACCTATCATTCGAAAGGGGTTAAAGGTAGGGGTGGCATTTTTACGTTGAAGAATGTCAAAATATAATTCAAATATGACGTATTTCGGGAATTTTTCAAAGTACAGTAACCAAAGTAATGAATTTATTCCATTTGGCTTTTACACACTTATACATATTACGTTTACGATTACTTAATATTTTGTATTTATTGTAGTACTGAATTATTGTAAACAATTATATTCGAAGCAGCTTTAAATCTTTAAATTTACTTTCACAACACGCATCGGCTCTATTGATGCGCCTATGACGCGACCATCAGTGAACTAATAGAAATATATGGAATGCCAGAAATTCTTGTGTTTCACAAAAGTGAAGACATACAGATGATATTATATACAGGGTCAAGGCCATTTTAGATTTATTTTAGCTCGGTGTAATTCATGCGACGACTTTGATGATTGATTCCGTTTTATATCTTTCTTAAATCATTCGAACTTTCCTTGAGATATTATTTCTACAACGTAGGTACATCACATACTTTTATCGGCGCTTCGTACGTTTTTTAAATTGGAAAAAGATTTTTTTCGCTGTAATAGAGGTTTTTTTGGGAATAACTGGTGAAATTTTTTGATTCAGTTCTTGATTCAATTTCGAAAAGTGTTGGTTGTCCTCAAAATTTATCTTAATAAAATGGCTGGTCGCAAAACCAAGTTTTCACTCAAGGAACTCGCCAATTATCTGGATGCAAATACAAGTATTACCCAAACTACATTAGAATTCTCGAATATATCGAGTCCAATAATTGAAGATACTGCAATTCAATTATTTTCAATCAGCAGCAATATGTTCCGATTCATGGTATTGCAAACACTGAAAAGAAATACTGAAAATATCAATTCACTGATATTATTCGAAGAAAAGCGTTGTGATGAGAAATCTGTAACCAAACTTTCAACTGAATCTTACTGAACTCATATGTATAAAAAAGGCTTAATAAAAATGGGCTTGTACATTGTAAAAATAACCAAATTATTCAAGGTGGCTCATTCGAGCTGCAAAATTGATTTTTGGCGAAAACGGTTCATCAAATTTACGTTTTTCATACACCGTTGTAAAGAGGCTTCCAAAACCTCTCAAATGAAGTATCACTCAACCCCTCTACCTATTCGAGTTTGACGGTTTGAAGAGCCCCCTATTAGGGGGTTGCACGTTTAAGCCTAAAATATGCGTCAAAAAATGTCCCCCAAACAAAATCACTCGACGTGTTTCGGGAAATTTTTCCACTCACTATGGGATGGGAAATATACGGGGTGGCTCGTCTGCTGAGATGGAACACCCTGTGTATTCAAACTTGATATCTTCTCTGAATTTATTTTAAAACAATCAATGATTAGGGATAGTCATATGTCAAGGTTTGAAATGGCATACAAGTTTCCGGCCTGAACACTTCCCAATTTTCTTTGATTTTGTATTTCCAATTTTGAATTCCTCCACTAATTTATTGTCCACTGAAGTGCTATTTTTGTTCTTTTATAAGCTAAAACAATTATTTACGATAGGTAGGTGTTAAATATTTTTATTTATCTTCAACATCATGAGCAAAATATTAGACAAAATAGCTGTAATTTATGTTTCTTACATATTGCGAAAGGTAGTATCTAATATATAATAGTAATTGTTCACTTAACGGGAGAGCAAAAAAACCTGACTATTTCTTGATTTATTAGTATAACTTCGTATTTTATGCTCATCTGTTGCCAAAGATTAAAATAATCAATTCTACTGATGAATCAAAACGAGTTTAGTTTTTTATAGCTCTTCTTTAAAGTGTTCAAGTTTTGCAAACAACCTTCTACTAACAGAAGCGATTTATTCTTCGGATTCATCAACAATGGAAACATATAGACTTTGAGACTTGAGAAAAAAACAACCTAATGAGAACGGTGATGTGCACTCGGAAAACACCGTTAACTACTTCCCCACCGAAAAGTATACCAAATGGCCGGCAAAATCATTGAAATTATCTAACTAAATGTTCAAAGATTACAAACTAAACTCGAGAGTTTCCTGTATGTTTGTAGTTTGTCAGACAGCACCTCTTATCGGCAGATATGCTTGGGTAAATTGATGAGGAAATTTTGAAGCAGCTTTCTAGAATATTTAATTTATAAGGTATTATTTTGTCAGGTACTACTTAATGAATTGAAATTATCACTAATTTAAAATTCAAGATTACCTGGGCAAGAGGCTTGGACACTTAACATTGATCGGAGTTGACGAAAATCATTTAGGTAAACATACTTATTCGAATTTTATTATAATGTTTGATTTTTCGAAATGTTATATTTTGTAACAAATGTGATGATATAGAAGAAGATAAAAGAGATATTTTTTAAGCACATACCTAGTCAATAAAATACCATTGAAAAACCTTTTACAAGAAATATA
Source organism: Leptinotarsa lineolata (assembly GCA_015342045.1). Taxonomy (NCBI): domain Eukaryota; kingdom Metazoa; phylum Arthropoda; class Insecta; order Coleoptera; family Chrysomelidae; genus Leptinotarsa; species Leptinotarsa lineolata. The sequence continues at coordinate 12,490 of WOGR01003045.1, forward strand.
AAACAATAAAATTTTATGAAATGAGTAGATAAATTCTTCCGCGTCATGTTGTACAAATATTGTTGCCAAAAACTGAGAAATATTCTTCATCAATCTTTACAACTAATAATGCGAATTCACCGAGGAATTTACTTTATTTTCCAGCCCGAAGACAAAAGTTGAAATTTCCAAGAAGCTCTTAAACTATGTCATGCCGAAGGCAACAATATATTTGAATAGAAACGTATACTTGTAAATAATAAACTCTAGAAAACGAAATGAAAGAAAAAAGTGGCTATTCATACAATTTTCAATGAGTTACTAGATAAATACTCATTTTTGAAAAAACCCTAGAAATATTTTTTTTTGCTAAAAATCCAAATAATTAATTTGCCATTACATTTTTGATAAAACCATAAGTGCAGGAGGCATTCACTTCAATCAAGTCGTTGGGAAAAATACTGTGAAAAATTGGCCACGGCAAATTATCATCTTATTGAGTTTGCAGATTAATTTTTGCATACTGGAAGTATTTACTTTCTAGTCGACTATTTTGTGTGAGCAGATTGAAAAATCAATGTTAAAATAATATTCAACTAATACTCTTTGAATCTTATTACTAACTGACAGCTTAATCAATGTACTTCAACTTATAGTTTGTTCAATGTCAATACCCATAGTGATACTTAGGCATTTCTATATTTTCACTAAATACTAGATGAATCAAGGAAAACAATAAGAAACTTTCGACAGAACATGTTATGAACATTGAAATAACACAAACTGTGAATTCTTTTTTTCAGTGTTATATTAAGGAAATGGAAATTCAGGCAACTTGAGAATTCCCGACGTTGACTCCTTGACATTGATAAATAAACCATTAATATTCATTTCATTTTCCATTCCAATAGTTTTTTTGTCTATAAGTATTTATCAAAGACAAGTAGGAAAAATTAATAGATAAAATCAAAAATGTAGTAAAAAAATTAGTAATACAAAATTCAAGTTTCTTATAGGTATGAAACCTTATGCAGTGTTAAGTCATATATAAAGGATTACATTAAAATAAACATACTATGATATAGCATGAGTGGCGATAACTGAGGGAAAAATATATTTTTCATAAGAGTATAGCACATTGGAAAGTATGATATATATTCAAATTGAAAGGGATAAGTTTATCTTCAAAAGAGATTAATTTTTGGAAAATACTACTGTATACGAAATAATGTGGGAATCTTTCAAAGGAAAGAAGACAGCGATTAATTTCAAAAAAAATCTATACAAAGATGTGTAGATCATGCAGAGAAGTAACTTTCAGGCACAAACTAGAAGAAAAACTCGAATAACTACTTTCATATAAATGTTGCATAATACGAAAGAAAAATACTTTCAAAACAACAGCTTTTATATGATGATTGAATTATAGTGAGTTAAAAACAAAAATAATGACTAAATTGAGGTCTTTGTAGATATATTTTCGAGTCTTCTCGACCGCAAGTAGAAATAATTGAATATTTTTATTGCATCCAAACGAAAAGATTCTCGAATAAACATAAAAAATAAAGTTGAAAGCTGTGATCCTTAAAAGAGTTCCAAATCCAGCCTGAAACTTGTTCAGCAATGATCTTTTTTATTTCCAACAATATTAAAGAGTTTTGAAACAAATTCTTCAAATGGGAATAATATTTCATGAAAATCTACTTTTTTATTATTGTTTTTTCTTGAAAATAAATTTTCATCATTCGTCTGTCTTATTCAACGTCAATCTTATTATTTTCGTTCACCTATAGTTTTCATAACCTCTCATCTATGATCTGATCATAACTGAGTTTATTTTTACAAGGTTTTCCACTGGTAAAACTACTGCACATTCAATATATTTGTATTCTATATTAATGTATTAGGAAATTAAGGATAGACATACAATGAATGTGCACTAGTTTTGTCAATGGAAAACGCTATTTTATGCATGTGAGAACATCGTAGCAAAACACAAGTCACGTTTCTGAAGGAAAAACTTGATTCGTGAAAACATATAAAGAATGGTATAGAATCCCACAGACATTGAAGCTCTTTACAGAATTCCATAATTTTATCCGGAATATTTTCAACAGTTCTAAAGATGTGACGGCCAACATGTGAACAATTCGCATTTTCATAACCTCTAACAAATAAAACAGTTGAAGATCGGAAAAGGTCTAGTTCTAGCGATGCGACCAGCAAAACGCGCTAATGTCTTACCTTGTCTACCCACGATCTCAGCCACATGTTCAGAACTGGGAACAGGAACACATTCGGTCATATTCTGAGATTTCTTAGAGCGAACCTCTTCGAGACCGACGTTGGCCAGAGGGTTAAACGAGCCCATGTCTCCGGGACTGTCGGGTTCCGACACGTTGGACAGGGGTTCGCTAAAACCGAGCATCGACAGCTCTAGAGCGAGCTGGAGGGCTCTTTCTTCACCCAGAGCGCTTCCCCGATCCATCTCAGCGAATAAACTCGAAGCCGGCATATTTCACAAAACACAGTTCAGAACCAACTTGATTGTCGTTGATAAACACTAGAGACCCTCGAGAGCAAATTAAGTCATAAAAACGACGTAGTATTATCAAAAAACGATTGACGGTACAAAAATATATGATATCTAGTTAGTATATTAATGTTCTACAACGATAGTCGTTTATTTGAGTCAAGCAGATACGAACCGCCTGCCTGCTTGATACTGACTGAAATTTTTGGTTTCCTCGCTGCCGACCATGTGCGCAAGATGCCCGCCAGGTGCGCAGACGCACTGGTGGCGCCGGGCCGCCAAATTTGAACCCCACCAGGGCATTGGCAGATGGTTCGGTTGTTCGATTTTGAATTTTCCGAGACGGAGGACAGCGAAATTGTTTATTGCAAACAAAGGATAACACGTGCTCGATATTTTAACCGCCTCAACCGGCTTTTAGCGGCTCTTTTTTCGTCGACTGCGAGGAAATTGTTTTATGTGTTGTAGGCTAATTGCGCCGGACGAAAATAGCGACATTCGCCACGATCCAGTCAAGTTCACTGCGATCCCTTCTTGCGAATCATATAACAATGTGTCGATTCCTGGAAATGGAAAGATGCAAGTTGCAGAAAGCAATTCGTAGTGTATTTACGTAACGAAAAGTGTATAGAAAACCTACCAATTTCAGTCTGAACAAGGGTTCTTACTATGGTCACCCTCAGTGGCGGTTTTACCAGCAGGCTGAGTAGGCTGGAGCCTGGAGCGGCAAATTTTAAAGGGCGGTAGATTTGGTTCATAAATATTTTATTTCGATTCACAAAATTGAAAATAAAATTGTTATACATACCCAAAATACGAATTTCGAAAACTGGAGAGAAATTAAAATATTAACAAAAATCGAAATATAGTCCTTGATACAGTGCTAAATACTGAATATTTCAGCATCCATACAAAAACAATTGCTGAACACCTTATTAAGTATACTTTAATGATCATGAATTTTTAGAATATCGCAATAGCTATTCGATATTATAGTCGAAATTTAGTTATTATTTCACATATTTTCTTCATTGATAATTGTTATAATTTTTTCTCCGTGTACCTAATAATTATGATATCAAGTTACACAATTCAATCTTGATATAATATCGATGGTTTGATCATGATTGCTGCAGCAATTTGCAAATTGTCAAATTCAATTTCAGAAAGTTATTAAGTATAAAAATACTGACTGAAATTGATAAATTTTTATTAAATAAAAAATTAGTTCAATATATTTTGGGAAAGAAAGTTTTTGGCTTTCTACTACTCCATCTTGTTACAAAAAATGTGGGAATCTTCCAAATAACACTATGTTTAGTGTTATTTCATTTTTTAAAAATGATTGCTTCCTTCCTTTCTTTGGAAGATTCCCACATTTTTTGTATTAAGATGGAGTAGTAGAAAGCC
>WOGR01003046.1:0-13780 GCA_015342045.1 Leptinotarsa lineolata
GGGGGGGGGGGGGGGGGTGGGGGGGGGGGGGGGGGGGGGGGTGGGGGAGATGCCGGAGGTGGGGTAGGTGCCGGGAGTGGCTCCACGGAAGGTGGATTACTGAATGTGTTACTCTCTCCATCTTCTTCACTCTGAGACCAAAAAGTTTTCCAATCAGTAATAATAACTTTATCAACATCTGCAGCTAGCTAATACTAAATGGAAAGAAAGTATTGATACAGGTGATTATATTATTGCAGTATTCTTAGATTTGAAACGAGCTCTTGAAACAATCGATCGTGAAATACTGATGATGAAACTAGAAGCTGCTGTTATTCAAGGAACTACCTGAGCGGTTCAAAAATTATCTCATAAATCTTAAACAAATAACTAAAATCAACCAAAGTTTTTCTCAACCTGTTGAAAATTCATTTGGTCTATTGGGACCATATTGTTCTTGTTGTATGTAAATGACATGCATCTTTTCCATTCCTGTGACTTTGCTGATGATACAATGTTATCTATTTCAAGTAGTAATTTGGATAGCACTATCAACAAAATGAACAACTCACTAGCAACAATTCATTCTTATCTAAATAACAATAAACTTAATATAAATAAAACTAAAGCAATCTACAACACATAAGATAAAATATGTTTATATGGACCAATACATACTTTCAATAAATGATGAAAAAATCAGATGTGCAAACTATGAATCTATGAAACTGCTACATGCTTTTTATATACCGAGTGACAACGAAATCATTGTACACGGCGCCATCAAGTTGTTTATGCGGATAAAATTTGAAATTCGGAATAATGATACAGTTTATTGAGACTGGTATTTTTAATGCTAAAACACTTGAGAAGCTATAAGGCGTTTCATCATTAAAAATGCCGGCTTCGATGAACTATACCTTTATTGGTGTTTGTTTTTGTAATGAATTTTTTACTGACAAGGCAAGAACATTGATAATATACTACCTTTATTTCTAAGCTCTGTAAATGACATAAATCTTTTTATATAAGGTCTTTTAGCAGAGAAAAAATTTTTAGCATTGTTAAAAGTTAAAAAACTAAAAAAAACAAGATATATATGGTATCAGTACAAGTACCATTTTCTTTTCTCAAAAAATTGAAAAATGTTCCTAATAAAATGAGTCCTTATAATACATGTGCTTTCATAACAGTAAAAGACTGACTTGAAGACTGCTAGTGTGTGTTTTCCTTGTTTGTCTCAATTTTGGTGTGTTTCATACATTCCTTACAGTTTATCTTTATAATTCAGTAAGTTTTTTTTCATTAATCAGGTAAATCTGACTTATCCAAAACTGTTATTTTATGTATTTCAAATTTCTTATCTCATAGTCAATTGAATTGCACTGTGTTAAATTGTTTTGTTGTCATTTGGTATACTTAGGTAATTTGTGTTTGTATAGTCAGTGTGATTTTTTTTTATTAATAAGGTCTCTGGATGAAATAAATTATTCCGATTCTGAGCCAGCAAAATTAATATTAACCTAATCAGGTGTTATTTTGTAAACACCGAGATTCGAATAATTAATTTCACCTACCACTGCAACTTCATCCCCTGGAACATACTCTTCACCAGAATCATCTTCCTGTAAATCTTCCGTCAGCAAAACCTGAACTTCAGAAGTATCAGAAGTACTTTCTGGTGACTCCCATGCTGCTAGAGGAAATGGTACCGACAGTTCCCTGCACAATAAAAGTATGGGATATATAACTTTTTCGAATATCTATTAAACATTTATTAAAATACTTTATAGACCGTATTTCTGAGAGACTGAGGGCCCCTTTCAACACACTGCAATCTAGAATTTGAACCTTAACAAATATTATGTCTAAAACTGATAACTAGGAATGAAATAGAGAAAGTACTTTGCTTTTGCTCTTGTCAACTTCGGCTCGAAATCAGAAACAGGCTCTTCACAGGAACCAGGATTTTCGGCTCTTTTTACTAGAGCCAACACATATTCATTAGTCACAACTTGTTTTATTATGTTTTTTACATTCACTACATTTAGTTTTGTTTTAGCAGCTTTCTCTTCAAGACGTCTTTCGATTTCATCCTCAATACTCTCGATAAAACGCCTTTCGTCTTCACTAAGAACCACCGGTGGTTTTATCTTTTTGGGGCTGTGTATATCAATTTGCAAGGTATCATCAGAAGAGTCTTCCTCGTCACTACTGGAAGTACTTGAACTTGAGAATGTTTCATCTAATTCTTCCATAATTACCTCCACTAATGAAATTAAAAATATTTTATAGCCTAAACGTGTGAAGTATCTTGCATTTACGTATTTGAGTTTGAATTGAATACATTGAAATGTTTATTCTGATTTTGTTGTGACTTCTGATTGGACTAAATTTAAAAAAATGATTCTACTCTTTTTTCATGGCCTCAACTGTCAGATCTTACAGTCGATGTTCATTCTTCATTCTCTTGAATCTCATCCTCAATTGGGATTTTTTTACCGATAGTGGCGCTAGTGTTTTCAACAAATGGTGATACCATACGATGAACAGCTAATCGGAACCTAAGTAAATCCTTAGACAATGACCAAAGCACAGTATAATGTTACCGATGAGCTAAAGGGACGTGCAACTTCAAACATAGCTCAGAACCGGGTAAAAATGTAATATTTTTGCATATTGTACAAATAATATTAAACGTATAAAATCAAACAAAGTTCAGAATGCGTGTCAGAGACTTTCAAACGAATGACAAGAATTGTTTTGCTTGTCCAACCCCGCCAGTCCTGATGAAATGCAACAACATTGGTACATACATGTACGCCGGTTGTTATTCCCAACTAAATAAAGAATAATAGTAATTGCTCTTTTACAAGTACCACTGCAAGTGTTCTCCTGGTGGAACATTGCACAAATAGATGCCAGATGTAATTCAATGTCCGTAAGGTATACTAGTTTTTTCTGACCGATATTTGCCTACAGGAGGTCATCCTACTCGTATCGAAACAAAATTTTGCTAGTTGGTTTCAGTTAGGATGCCCTTGTAACTTGATTCCTGTTCTCTGAAAAATATTTTACAAAGGATTTTTTTATATAATTCAATACCCGTTCATGGTATTAGAAAGGAGAGGAGTTGATCTAACAGGTGTTTGCCATTACAGCCTACATCGGGAATAGAAATGAGTGAAACATCGGTCGGCAACGCCTAACGTTTCTAAACGATTTTCCAAAATATATCTAAGCTTGGTGCCAGTGTATGAATATAATAATATTTAAAATTTTGATTATATTACTATACCATACCATTAATCAATAAAATACTTCTGGAAAATTGGGATGAGTTTAAAAAGAGTTAGGAATCTTCTGTAACTATTGTATTGCACCACAAATGATGTATGAACTGTTGTCAGTTTTCTCAACAACAGCTCTCACTACACTCCTTACTACATGTATAGGTACCGCGTTTGTCATTCTAAATATTACGAGTATTTCCAAAGCTTATGCAATCACTCATTATCTGTATCGATTTGAGACTGTATATGTAACTGGGAGAAGTGATTATGTTTTTGGTGTGGTACCAGTAAGTTATTATATATGTTGCTGAGGTTCTCAATGTCAGTTTATTTATTTGATGCAATTAGAAGGCACATTGTTTTCGACTATTTGAAGAAAAAGTCGTTTGGAAATATTTTTTTATACGTACAACTTTGGAATTGGTGTTATTTGGTTTATGTCCTATTTCTGTAGAGTGTTATGCTATTGCATATGATTTCTTATTAAGTTTTATGTCACTTTTATGTGATGTCATTCTATCATTAAAAATTCTCACAGTCATCATCCTCACAACCAACGTCTACACCGTGGAGATGTCTGCCACAGTAGCAGGCAGATATCTATAGGGGTTAGGCGTTGACTATGAGGATGATGATAATATCTCGAAGTCTACAAGTTCCTTTCGACCACAGTTTACCAGCAAAGATTTTCTTTCTAATCATAACTCTGGTCGTGAAAGCTTATGTTCTTATATTATCCAATGTTTGTTTTTGATCCCCGATTTCCCAGTTTTCGCATTAGTCCATCATCCGTCTGTTTAATTGCTTCGAATACAATATTGTTTATAATCAATTGGCCTTCCACCAACTTTCACTCTTCACTTGATATACTCTTTAATAACTGCGTTCATCGTATTAGTTACCACACTAAGAAGATTGTTAATAAATTAATCGAAACAATAACTCGATTTGAAACATTTTTCTTTTTTTTCATCTATCCTGACATTAAGCTGACTATCGATATCGTGAACTAGGGGAACCCTTATAGTTAAAAGTTACACAATAGCCCATTCAAGAAGATGTCGTTGACTCATTACTGTTTGACAAAGATACTTAAAAAAACTCTACGTGTCTCGCGAAAAGTGTTTAACAAATTAGATACATCGATAAATCACTTCCTCTCTGGTGTATTTTAATACCGAGATCTTTATTTGGAATAATGGTTTAAAATATCGTTTTGCCCTTAGCCGAGAAATATTCAGGAAACTTGTGAGCAAATGATTAACGAGTAATTATCTTTCATTGTGAGATTCCTTGAAGAAATATAATAAAGGCGAAATTTTGGATATAATGATAAACAATATTTTCAAATGCTGTTCTTTTTATTAGTTGGGAAAGGTATCAAAATTTTTTTCCTAGATGAACAATTCAGTTTTTGTCAACGTTTCGGAGTTTATTAAATCCATCCGTTTCTCAATTGTTAAAAAAAAACAGCATTTGAAAATATTAATTGGATCACCAAACCTCGCTAAGATAAGTAATATTGTTGTAAATGTGTTATTTAGAACGCAAGGGCAGTATTTCAGAAAGTTTAATTTTGGAAACCACTAATGTGTGTTGATCTGAGGTTTTGCTCTACTCCAAATATTTGAATGAGGCCTCGATTCGACAAGTGATTTGTTGGCACGCTCAAAACTGAAGTGTTCTGTTGGTTGATCAGATGGTCATTATCGACTAACTCTTGCCTGGGGTGACACTTCAGAAGTTTATCTGAGATTATTAGATGGGGAACAGGATCTATTTAGGTGGTTATATTAAATTTTTTTAGTTTGTTCAATAATTTAAAGTTTTTGATTCAAAGAGTCAAGAATAGATACTCTTGACTTTTCTTCTTGGACTATGATAGATCACAGTCATTATTGATAAACATTCCATTTTGAACCCGCTAGTTTGGATATTAACGATAAAAAATCAAAGGTTTTGGTCAAAACCTACTTGGAAGCAAAGTCCATGAATTTTTATAATGAAATAAAAGGCAACATTGTAATCAATGACAAAGGCAGACAGAAGGCGTGGCTACAAACGTTTATTGAGAGAGAAGAGGAAAGGAAGATGCGCAATACGATCAGCCCCTGTCAATTTTATGTCAGCTGTTTTCTGGTATTGTAGCAGATGTAAATCCTATTTCATGCTCAGCTGTTCAATGTTTAGCCAGTGATAGGAAAGTAGTTGAGTGGAGAGTGCTGCACAATACTTAATTGGTTAACTATGTCAGAAACTCAGCCATCTCCTTCAAGTAGCGACATTTCTTCTCAAAACATCGATAGTATCGAAAAACATGAAGAATTTGCAGAGCCCGAGTCTAAAAGGCGTAAAGTTTCAACCAAACTGGGAGATGAAAAGAAGTACAAGTTGGAGGATAGATTGGGAGGAATTTTGTGCTGCGCAGTATGTCTAGACCTACCCCGAGCTGCCGTGTATCAGGTAAGTTCCAAAATGTCTGCATTTTGCTGAATTGCATAATTACAAAAAAATTCATTGCGTAATACTTTCATGCAGTTTTTATTTTTCTTTGTTCTGTTTTTCATTGCAGCAGCTCATGCAGACGAGTTGATATTGATTATACCTACTCGTTTGTCTGTAGCAAAATAGAATCAGGGCAGGGGTTCTTTTTATATTCTTGTACTTTCAAGTCTTTGTTCTGTGGAGTCATTTTGTTTCCTGTTTTACCATAATTATCTCTGACGATACAATCTCGGGTGTAAACATTACTCAAGAGACTTTATTAATGCGCATATGTTCGTAAATAATGTATTTTGTTTATTGTTGTCAAATATTGAAAAAAGTAAGAAATTAAGTATTGTCAATGATATACCTAATTGTAGTGTAGTCTTGAATTATATTCAGGATAAAATATGACTGAGAATGTAATAGGTGATATAAATTCTAGTCATTTTTATAAGAATTAATTATTTGTATTTTGAATTTTTTGTAAGCGTGTATTCGTGAGTGTTTGATAAAATGAATAAATCTCTGAAATTTTATTTATGGTAGTCGTTTACTTCACTGCTAGTTTTAGTTTTTTCCTAACCCATTCCTTTGATTTTATGGTTTGATATGTCATGATAATTATGTTCAGTGATGCGTAGTAAAATGCTAGAAAAAAAGGTAGGTTGGTGAAGCAAATGAACTGCATTATAATGATTTGAATCATTCTCTCTTCAAGGACAACTACTATTATAAAAAATCATTATTCTTTACTGAGTAGGTAGGTAGGTGTTATATTATGTGGTCAGGTGAAAAAATTTTGTAAATGAAAAAAGTACCTATCTACATACTTTGGAAGGTAAATTATTCTGCAAAGGTCAATCTACTATAGTAAAAAAAATCTTGTTTCAAAAAAAGGTAATGTAGAAAAATACAAATCACATTTAAACTGTTTTAGATTAAATTAAAAACACTATATTGATAATTTTTATGTTAATTCCAGGGTAAGAAGAGGATTGGTAAGTTTTTCACAAAAAATTTTTCTCGTTACATGATTGGTAAATATCTTTGTAATGATTGGAAAAAACCAGGAAAAAACTAAATGACTGATTTCATTTGTTTCAACAGCTTTTCCACTTGAAAAGAGGATTGAAAGTATTTTTGTCTTTCTTCAATGTACCTATCAGTTAAAAAATAATAGAAATGAGTTCAATCCCCTTTTCAAGGTGATGGAAGCTGTCGGTATGAACATGGTCATCATTAAGGTTTTATTTAGAGTTGAAAAATAAAACATTTTTATGTGGTTTAAGGTTCAGAATGTTTTTGAATACCTCCCTGCTAGATGTTTTGCCAGAAGTTATGTTCAAAATAATGAATGAAGCAATAAATTAAGTCATTTGATTCAGAACATGTCAAGAGAATTCCCATATTTCAACATTGTCAACTTTGGAGTCTGCAATTGATTAATCACATTTAAATTTTAAAATTGGGATACATTTTTGAGAAAATTGATTTGAATATATTTATATCTGGTGTTGAAATCGGTATTAATTTCATTAATGGATTCTACTTCAAGAATGATAATCTACATCAATGTTGTACCACATTGTTCAGAAAAAATTGTTTGCTTCTCATAATAAATGATAATCTGTTATGTCATTTATGATATTGTCAGAATTTTTATTTTTGAATTTGACACTATTGAAAATGCAATGGAATTTTTTTCCAAATGTTTAATATTGAATTTACTTTACTATTGTATACCAACCATTATTCATTAGAACATGTTTCACCTTCGAAATCATTCCTTAAGTCGAAGTAGCAATACGACATGCTGATTAAAAATATGTTCCCATCCACAATATTACCAACAAGAAACACCCCTGAACTAAGAATTGACCATAACCATTACATTTTTTGATATATCTTGTTATTCGTAATTGATTGAGTACATTTTTGACCAGAAAGGAAACGAAACCCAGCCTGGTTCATATTCTTTGAATAATTTTTTTTCGTGCGTATTTACAGTGCAGCAATGGTCACTTAATGTGTGCCGGATGCTTCACTCATATATTGGCCGATGCGAGACTCCGCGAGGAGACAGCCACTTGCCCGAGCTGTCGCGTGGAGATTAGCAAAACTACGGCCACCAGAAATCTGGCTGTCGAAAATGCCGTGTCCGAATTGCCGGCCGAGTGCCAGTTTTGCAACAAGCAATTTCCCAGGAACTCACTGACCAGACACGAAGAGACGGAATGTGAGGAAAGGTTCGTAAAAGTTTCACTGTGAAAAAATGTTGCTAGTCTTGAAAGAAGAGAATGACTCGGAGATTTATTGACCTCTTTTATAACATTTAAGCAATATAGCTAACGGATAAGGCAAACTTATATAGATATACAACATAAGTATCAAAGGTTGAAATATATGCATACAGTTCAGAAAATGAAGACATAGAATGATGGTGACTGTCAAATATATAGGGTCTTTCATTAAGCGCTTCCTATGTTTAAATTTAAATAAAACAAAGTGTGTGTGTGTGTGTGTGTGTGTGTGAGATATCATCAAAATTTATTTGTTTGAGAGACCTATTGATGCCATTATGTGTTGAATATAAAATCGTTCAAATGTCCGCGATGGCATCTCTGGGTGGAGCGCATCTGAAATGTCCAATTTTCTATGACTCGCATAAATCTGGCTAAATTTGACTGATGGCATGGGTTATGTTGGCTCGCATACACCTGCGACCTGATCAAACCCCACAAGAAAAAGTCTAACTGGGTCAAATCGCACGATCTCGGTGACCCGTTCACATCATCTCCACGTGAAATGACCATGCCCTCAAATCGCTCGTACAGAATAGCATGAGCTATGTGGCACGTAGCGCCGTCCTGTTGGTGTCCAGATCATCTAATTCATGCCAAAAGAAGTTGATAATAATCGGCCTATAGTGCTCGGCGTTGACAGTGATGGCCTGGCCAACGTTGATCTCAAATAAATATGGACCGATGAAGCCGCCGGCCCAAAATCCTCACCAAAGAGTGACTTTTTTGGAAATTATTGAACGCGCTTGGATTCCATGTGGATTGGTATGGTCCCAAAGTTAGGGCCAGTTGCCAGCTGCTCCAGAGCCCATTCAGCGAACACACGTCGTTGTCCATGATCGTTTACCTTCAGTTCTTGGGTCAGTTTAATTTTGTACGGGTGCAGGCCCAAACCACGACGCAAAATTCGAAAAGTTTGGGTCTGCGAAAGGCCGAGTTCTTGTGATCGACGCGAAATCGACTGTCTCGGATTCTACTGCAAATTATCACTGACAGCGGCGATGTTTCCAGCAGATCTTGCGTTTCGTCGACGTACGGGTGTTGGTCGATTGTTTACTGAACCAGAGGACTCAAATTTATCCACCACATTGCGAACAGTCTTCTCGGTAGGACGATTATGGCGACCGTAAAATGGGCGAAGTGCGCGATACGTTGCCCAAACGGAACACCCATTTTGATGAAACAATTTCATTATTTGCACGTGTTGCTGAATGCTATATCCGTCCATGGTGATTTGGCAAAACAGACTGAATAAATGACAACTAATTATTCATGTACTTACTTGTGATTATGTTCCTTTATCCTCGTCGCCAATGTTCCGTTCCTCCTTTTCTCTTCACTATCTACTGGTGATCACTCTATAAAATCAAAAACTCTCACTTATTTCCCATGTCCACTCTTGCTTGCTAATCTATAACGAATGAATATCTTGAATCATCCCCAACAAAGGGAACTGAGTCAGCGTTATACAATTCATAGACGTGCATTTATTTCTTACTTCCGTGATAGGTATTCTCACAATATTTCAGTACACTACACACGCAATACCCTCAAAAGGTTAATGTTTGGGCAGGGATTGTAGGAAACCATATCATTGGTCTCTTTTTCATTGAGGGCAATTATTTGGCACTACTTCAAAATGATTCCAAGTTTAACAAATTTATATCCTGATCCAGGAAACCCTCAAGTTCCAGTGACTACGATATGGTGTCAGCATTACCAAGTTAATGTCCGGAAATATCTCGATACAACATTTCCCAATCGGTGGATAAGGAAGTGAGGATCGATTGAATTGCCAGCGCGATCACCTGATCTTTCAACATTAGATTTCTTTTTATGGGGATATGTAAGGAGCAATGTGTACAAAACTAAATCTTCAGATTTGAATGACTTGAAAGAATGAATAACGCTTGCGATTATGTCGGTGACGCCTAATATGTTAAATAATGTTAGAAGACAGTTTTATTTGTTAACATCTACTTCCTTAACATCCACAGTTCTTTTTCCTATTCTGAATTTCATTAAGTTTTGCATTACATTTTAGTTTTTGAGTGTATTTTATCGAATTTCGGTATTTCATCTTAATTGTTGCAATAAATTTGAGAGAAATAATATTTTTTTATTTTTGTATACTTCCCATTTAAAAAATTGGGAGTTGTACCTGTCATTCGAAGGGGGTTTAAAGGTGGGGGTGGGATTTTTACGTTGAAGAATGTCAAATTATAATTTAAATTAGACTTGTTTCGGGATTTTTATTCAAATATGTACAGTAACCGAAATGACGAATTTATTTCATTTGGCTTTTACACACTGTATAACTTCAAGTCTGTACATCTGCCTTGAATATATCCGAATATTGATTATCGATACAAATACACCTATAGAAGAATCTGCCGAATTTGAACCATCCCGAAAAGTATTTTCCCAAAATAATGAACGGGAAATTTCCAGAAATAAAATAATCAACTCGACAGAGATACTTCAATTTCTCGATGCATTTATATATTTTAATGGGAAAGAAAGTTTTTGGCTTTCTACTACTCCATCTTGATACAACAAAAATGTGGGAATCTTCCAAAGAGAGGAAGGAAGCAATCATTTTCAAAAGGAAGTAACTCTAAATATAGATGTTTGGAATACAGACTGAGTAGAAAAAACTGATTTTTTGTATAATTCACTGTTCATATTTGTTTCGAAAGAATTTTTTCTTTCTTGTAATTCAATTATATGAATGTAGCTGTTTCAGAAGGGCTTTTTCTTCCATTTTGAGTCTGAAAGTTACTTCTTTGAATGATGTACACATCTATGTTTCGAATTATTTCCTTCAAAAATGATTGCTACCTTCCTTCCTTTGGAAGATTCCCACATTTTCTATATCAAGATGGAGTAGTAGAAAGCCAAAAACTTCCCCAAAAATAATTCACTGCTAAAAATATAACCCCTTCAATTTAAACTATATTTTAGTATATTTGCTTGAATAATGACAATTCTTTCTCTCTCTTTCACTTTGAAAAAATCTAAAAAAAGTTTATCTATCCTTGTTTGAAATGTTTCTGTTTGAAAATCTGTTTTTCCGGTTACCAGCTGTCGATGTTTTAATATAACTTCAAGCCAGTTCATTCATCTTACAATCTTTCAAGTATTCATCACAAACAAGAGTACAAACACGTATATTAACTTCATCCAAAGTCGATATTGATTTTCGCAAAATAATAAACGGAAAGTTTTCCGAAATAAAACACTCAACTTGTTAGTAAACAAAATCAACGACTTCTCAAGATGGTTCTATTCCGCTTCCAGTAGCGATGAAAGCGAAAACCGAAAATAACATTTATATGAACACTTTCGATTTCTAGAGTATAAAAGGAAATGAAGGCATTTTGACGGATATTTTGGTGGCTGTGAGAAAACCCAGAGAAAGCTGGGAAATAAGGAAAAGCTGTTTATCGGCGGAACGTACTTCGGCTAGAACGTGCGGCGTTGGGGTGAAAAAACGAGCATAAAGAAAGCTTGTTTTGGTAAGACATAGTGAAAGAAAGTGGAATGGTGGACTTACATTTCGAATTGTCAAAGCCGTTTGATAGAAAATAGATCGGTATATTTTCCACACAAAATAATATCAGTAGATCAGGAAGCTTACTAGACGCTAGGAATTTGGGACCGAGTTGCTTATATGGTTATGGTTGTGAATTGTAGAATGTAATATCATTATTTCCATTTTAATACCACTGAGATAGCAATAACAAAGTGTCACCCCTTCAGAAGGTCATCGCGAAGCGTTTCACGAATCGCAGGTTAATGCTTCAAGTGTCTCGAAACTGACTTTTCAATAATAAGAATATCAAAAGCAAACGTAAACCGAATATTTCCTTCGACTTAAGACTGTTATTGGTTATGAAGAATGTTAACATTATCGAAGATAAACCAGAGACAACAGTAGCTTTCGTAACTAGATTCCATTTGAGAATATTTATCAAACTACAATTCTCATCAATAACAGAAATCTTTCGACAAGCTAAGAAATAAAATTGTTCGTATTTTTGAAAATTTTACTGTGAGATTTTCACAAAACAGTTTGTGAATCGACAACACGTGTTTACTGTACAATAGTTTCCTCATATCTGTTCAATATCGTAATAATTTCACTGTGATAGTATACACTATTAAAAACACATGAAGAAGTTGATGTATTCTGTTTCGTAAACATATCACAATAAGTGTTGTTGAATATGTTCATCTTCTAAATTGGTAGCAAATTGCCAAAAACGACTCTCCTCAATAGGAGGACTCAACAAATTTTCTATGATCTGGATTCCTGGCCACACTGGCCTGGAAGGCAACGAGGCTGGTGACTCCCTTGCAAAGAAGGGTGCTGCAAGTAGCTTCATCGGACCAGAATCTGTCATTGGCATTGCTTCAGGCTTTGCCAAGCAAACACTGAACACATGTATGGCAAGAAGTTTTAAAGACTCCTGGCAAAATCTTCCAGGATTGGCTCACTCCAAGGCGTTTATTCACCCTTCGACCTTAATAGGGATGAACTACGATGTCTAACAGGCTTCCTTACAGGTCACTGTCGTCTGAATTATCATATGCAGAGACTCGGACTGTCGGAAGACAGCATATGTCGCCTCTTTTTGGAATATGATGAAACAAGCAGAGCATATACTTTGTGTCTGCTCCGCCGTGGACCGAATCAGGTTTTCAGACTTTGGTGGAACCACACTTTTACCATCTGACCTGAAAGATCATTCACCATACAAAGTAATCGGCTTCGTCAAGAAGCTGGGTTTATTTGGTTGAATTCGAATAGGTGTGAGCCACAATAAACCGATGCGGGTTGCGGTGGAGGGTCGAATATAGACCCACTCACTTTTGACCTAACCTAAACTATGTTCATTTTGGATTTTTATCAAGTATCGGCCAATTTCATCCTAAATGAAGTCAATCAATTGATTTTCAATTTTTTTTTGATTATTTCGTCAATTACTGAATTTTCAAATGAAACAACATCAGAACTATTTTCATAGATTGAGTGTTATTTTAGATATTTTCAGTCATCTACAAGAATGTAGTAAATATAGTTTTTTCAACTATGTCACGAACAAACTCGTTTTTGAAGTGATTTTCGGATCAACAGACTTTTTAGAAAAGATTATTTTTTACCATTATTCACTGAACTATGAAAAAATATTGAAGAGGGAAAAAAGTATCACATTTTTCTAAATTTTCATTTGTTTTGCAGACGCAGAATAAAAAAATTGTCAATCAATGGACGGAAATATCTCTGACTAAGATGCGAATGGAACTCAAATTTTATGCACTGGCGATTGTACAGGAGATTCATAGAGGTTTCAGTACAATTATCTTCTGATTATCAAGAAAATTGAGACATAAAACTTCCTATTTTTTATACCACTTGTATTTGTAACTAGCGTTAATGTGGTATAAAAACATAGGAACTTTTTTTGGGAAAGAAAGTTTTTGGCTTTCTACTACTCCATCTTGATACAAAAAATGTGGGAATCTCCAAAAAAAAGGAAGGAAGCAATCATTTTTTGAAAAAATGAAATACCACTAAACATAGATGTGTAGATCATTCAAAGAAGTAACTTACAGACACAAAAAAGAAGAAAAAGACCTTCTGAAACAGCTACTTCCATATAGACATTGAATTACACGATAGAAAAAATTCTTTCGAAACAAATACTTCTATATGAA